>JAKTWR010000091.1:0-24116 GCA_030582415.1 Wickerhamiella vanderwaltii | reverse complement strand
ACCAGCTGCTGATGCGCGCATTCACGCCATATATATAGACGGGTAACTCCCTAAGTTTTAACAAAGGCCAGGAATTGAGGCCCAGACATATCTAGATAGTGAACTATGAACAAAAAAAAAAGTGTGATTACGCAAGCAAAACGAAAAAGACCTAAAAAAAAAATGTTTACAGGGCATACCGCCATACGCGTTCATTGGATAATCCTTTGGACCCACATGGTCTATGACTTATGTAGTGCTAATAGAACGGCCAGCCTTACGCTGCGCCGGGGACCTATATGTCTCTAGAATAAATTATTTAAAAAAAAAAAATGTTTGGAAACCACAACACCACGGAGCCATGAAACGGCTTTGGATGGATGCCTGAACCCTGCCACTTGAATTATTTGGGAACGTTCCTGGTACAATGGCACAGCATTCACGCACAGCACCGGCAGAACGCGCAGACCTTGCCCCGCACCTGTTTCTCAGCGTGCAACCACACTGACCAGAACTGATACTTCACACAGTCCGTACACGGCATATCGCCAAACGAGTTCACTAGATTCGTCCCTCGGACCCACATTGTCTACGTTGCATGTAGTGCTAGCGAACGGCCAGCCTCTCTTGCAACTCAGGTATCATGTAGATATACAAACGCCAATCTCTATTGACCTACGTCAGGTTTCTGATGAATGTGAAAATTACGATGGCTGCGGTAGCCAATTGTGCCGACGCCTTGTATTCTGATTCCTACAGGCTTAAGGGTGAAGAGGTCTCGATTTGGACAGCCTCTCGGAGCCCAAAGGCCTTATAAAGTTCACTTCTCAGCTTTCTACCTGGCGTTAAAAGACTAATAAAAGCAGACATGGGAGCTGCGGAAACATATTCTTCACTGGGGATTCACATGAGCTTGACGTGGTGTTGAGGCCAGTGGTGCCAAAACTCTATACGGATCCTTTGATTATTTATATCATATATATTTATTTCAATAACCTCACTTTTGCTTGATTT
The DNA here is from genome assembly GCA_030582415.1 of Wickerhamiella vanderwaltii. Taxonomy (NCBI): domain Eukaryota; kingdom Fungi; phylum Ascomycota; class Dipodascomycetes; order Dipodascales; family Trichomonascaceae; genus Wickerhamiella; species Wickerhamiella vanderwaltii. Next base: position 23,123 of record JAKTWR010000091.1, on the reverse strand, counting down.
ACCCGATGTCTAGAAGCTGTTTCTCCAACGCTGTTATCTCTTCGTCTAGCTGGTTTGGTGTAAGTAGCTGTACTCTTTTCCTTTCTCGAATCAAGGCGCCTTGTTGTTTCTCTCGCTCAGCGCCGATAGTAAGGGCCAATTTTCCCTTTTGGGATTTTTCTAACCGGTAATCGCGCATGAGGCTCGCCCACTCATCATCAAACTTCTTTATTGCAGCTCGAGCACGAGCCTCAAGTACGGCAGGGCCCAGGTATTCCTTTACAATCTCCTCATATCGTTCCCTGGCACCAATTTTGTAAAGCCTTTTCCTTTCTTGCTCTAAGGCATTTTCTGCCTTCCATTGTTGACGACGGATGGCGGATTGTAAGCGATCCTCTTTGGATTTTTCTGAGTTATAATTGCGTATGAGGCTTGCCCACTCATCATCAGCCTTCTTTATTGCAGCTCGAGCACGAGCCCCAAGTACGGCAGAGCCCAAGTATTCCTTTACAATCTCCTTATAGTATTCCTCTTCACCAAGCTTGTCAAACCTTTTCCTTTCTCGCTCCAAGGTAATTTGTGCTTTCCTTCTCTCAATGTCGATAGCAACTCCAGTCTATCCTTTTGGGACTTTTCTAACCGATAATCGTGTGTAAACCCCGCCCAATCATCTTCAAATTTCGTTATTGCAGCTTGAGCACGAGCCTGGAGCATAGCAACATCTGGTTTTGGAGCCGTGATCTTTAGCCGAGACCTAGACAGAAATGAGGAGTCTCGCCTGGCTTTCTCGTGCTTCAATATGGATATGGAGTATTCCAACTCCAATTGTTTGATATTATGTTGTTTCTCTTGCATCAGTTTAGTACTATTGCACTCTCTCTGGACGGCTGGAAAGAATCTGGAGCGTGAGGATATCCAGAATGCCATACGGCGCGCAGTTTCAACTAGACATTTCATAAAAAGGTTAGGCAAGCTATCCGGGGAACTTTCAAAGGTCTTTTCATCCGTTAACATGTTATAAATTTAGTAAAGGGCAAGACTATCTACGTATATAATAATAATTGTGCATAAGGTTTAAGTTAGGGTCGACTCGTGACCATGCGAGTGCTATGCCTGCCAAGAAATTCTTGCATTACTAGAGGTGGTTCTTCTAGAGAATAAGGGCATGAGTTGAGTTGGAAATAATTCGTGTGGTAACCATGGAGCCTATTTATAATTGCAAGTACCGTGGTTGTTATATTTTACATGCCACAATAAAGCCGCTCACAAATGGCAATATGCGTGCGCCCAAGGATGCAGGTTTAGCTGCGGAGGCCTAGCAGACCAACTAATAAATTAGGGATAGTTATGAGCTATTTTAATATGGCCCGCAACATTATAGGAGTTCATATATTGATATACTCCTGAGACATTGGATATGCGCATAATGCGTGGGATAGGCATGAGGTACATTACTGCTGTGTCATACATACCTTGCATCTTGTCTAAACAACCGCTACTGGGCGGTGGACCCCGGACTTTAAACGTTGAACACGGAAGAATTCACTGATTAGTCTTCAAATAACGTTCAGAGTATGCCCTCGCGTTTGCTTTGTGGGTTTCTCTAGACTGACCTTTGCGTCCTGCACCTGGTCCGCATAAACACGCATCTCGCGAAATTCGAGGAGCTGCAAAGGACACAGCGGGCGAGGAGAACCGCAAAATCTCGTACAAAGAATAGTTTAATTAACGCATGCATTGAAGAGGGGGTTTGATATTATTAGTATATGGCTTTAAGCTTTAAGCCCTTCGTCGTTCATCCTGAATTGTGTTGTGCATGATCTTAATGAGTTGATATGAAGCCCAGCGAGATTGGGTCAAACAGACTGCCCACATAGCTGCCTAGATGCCTACTATGGGAAAGCGGCCTTCAAATAAGTCCAGGAGTAAAGTTACAAGAGGCTGGGACGTTGAACACTTGCTGTCCAATGCCCGTGATTTGGACATGTTGTTCACAGTTATAATTTCCTGTAACCAGTAGACGACGACGCAAGGCCCCCTCGCCTGCCACGACTGGTGCGGCCTCTCGTACCAGCGACCTCCTGAACACCAGCTCTTACGATAGTAATGTTGGGGTTGGTGGCATCGGCAGTGTGGTCAGAAGAGCCTCCAGCTTCGTCGTTTGAACCATTGTAATCACCATGGTCCGAGAAATTATCATTGTCGACGTGTTCTAGTCTGCCCGTGTTCACATCTTGCTGTTGACTAGGCGCGCCTTGGGGAGGTGAACTTGGCGGCAGGTTTGTATGTTGAGAAGTCGACCCACTTGAAGCAGCTTGAGCACGTTGAATAACTGGAGGAGTCTCAGAAATGGGGTGACTGGGGATGGCAGGGTGAGGAGTAGTAGTATCGGGGGTATGAGTGGTAGTAGTGGGAGCAGCATTATCTGACTGAAGAGATGCAGCGTCATCAGTAGGGTCAGGGACCATGACATCGTAATCCTGCTCATCATGCGTAATGATTGCTGAAATACGACTCACCTGCGGGTCACAAGTTGCCATGAACCTGCTTAATTGTTGTCTCCATGCGGCCAACATTTGGGGAACACGGTTCTCAACCATATGCACTACCAGATAAGCCAGACCATTTTTAACCAAGTTGGAGTTCCTCATTGAGCTAATGCCAAAATGAGGAGTTAGACCGCATTTGGATTTACCGTATTGAGGATGGGCTGCTTGGTGCCAGCTTTAGGCACGTGGGGTGTGTCTATGGGCCGAACTTTATGCAAGAATTAAACGCTCAAACTGAAATAAAATGCGAACTTGCCTGTTCAGTTTTATCTATCCCAGCTGGCGTGTTTCGTTGAATCGGCTGCAGTATGGCTGCAGTATGGCTGCAGCATGGCTGCAATGCAGCCAGAACGCAGAACGCATGCGGAAGGAGGCGCAGACATTACAGATGAGGTGGTGTAGCCGCAGATGCGGTATTAGGATAGCCTCTATATATGTGTTTCTAGATATTCATACCCGATTGCCATTGTCAATTAATCCAATCATAGTGACAAAGTTCTGCATTTGCCTCACGCATCAGTTTATGCAGGCGAGGGCGTCGCTCACATGACTTAGTTTAGCCTACACATTGTATAGTAGTATAACTATTGACCTTAATTATTGCTATTTCTGTCAATATTAGCAATAGGTGTACTAATAATGTGGTAGTAACTACGTGACCACCACTCGTACATCTAGACAATCGTGCGCAACCGAATTGCCGGCCTACTAATATAGGGCACCGCCACTAGCGACAGACTTACTACTCCACCAATAGTACCAAATTTACAGAGGCAATATTGTCAACCGATTAATGATTACCTTAAATAAGGAGTCCGATTTTAGAATGCTACCTTGAGTATGGGTTAACTAGCCGATGGTATATCGAGCACAGTTACATTCCAGAGAACTGAATACAGCATACTTATTCAACTTATATCACTTACCACCCATCTGCCCGCTACGACCCATGCTGGCAGCATCCAACAGTTACTTACCACAGTGGACTCATATTCTTAGAATCACCTCAATAAAGTGTTAAATATTTTAGACAGAGTAGTTAAAGGGATTCAGAAAATTTTGGAGCTTGTTGCAAAAGCAATTATTTAGCAGGGTGGGGATGAGAGGTATTCAAGAGGGAAGTAAGACTGTATTCTAGCCGCACCTACGAATTAGTACTTGAATAGTACGAGATACCGTTAGGGATTGGAGAGTCCAAGTGTAGGGGCGCCGACGTATAAAGCTCACTATGCGGTTAAAGCCAATAAGCTCGCCTAACGATTCCAGAGGCCATTCAGAGGCTATTCTAGTCGTAGCAAGCAATCAATAGAATACAACCATACAAATTAGCTGAGAATAAATACTTCCCATTAAACGGTGCGTTGTTTTTTTGGAGCACGACAACACACTCTATGCTTCTTGGTGCGCTTGAAGTGCTCCCTGACACACGGAACATCCCAAAGAAACAAACACTAAATAATCGCACAAGAAAATAATTTTGATAATTGCAATTGCATTACATGAATACATATATTAACGGTAAGACTTCTGGTAACGAGCACGGGCACCGGGACCACCGAATTTCTTGGGCTCGCAACGACGGGAGTCGGCAATGAGAAGAGTACGATCGTAAGAGACGAGAGCCTGCTTAAGCTGGTTCTTGGACTGCTCGTCAACGAACTTTTGGTAGTAGGCGATAAGGCCCTTGGCAATAGCCTGGCGGATGGCGTAAAGCTGAGAAACGTGACCACCACCGGTTACGCGGACGCGGATATCGAGGTCAGCGTAGTAACCAGCACCGACAACCAAAAGGGGCTCGAATACTTTGAGGCGGAGGACCTCAGGCTGGACAAGGGTGATGGGGACACCGTTGAGCTTGAGGAGACCCTTACCTTTGTTAACGTGAGCGACAGCGGTAGCAGTCTTCTTCTTGCCGAAGGTCTGAACCTTGGGAACGACGGGTGCCTTGACTTCCTTAACTTCCTCTGACATTGTGTGAGTTGATTTTGGCAGTCTGGTATTGAGTGGGTATTGAGCGATGAGTGTCTGTGAGCCCTAAGCGTGTGACTAAGCAAAAGCGCTCCACCGCAACGGCGGCGTGAAACGATTAATTAATTTACGTCAAAGGTAATTAAACTAGATTTGTTTGTATTTTACTTAGAAATCTACCGGTCGTATATTCGTTTGGCTAGAGAATACTGCTTGGTTGCTGGTCACCGCTGAAATATTTCTGTGGCGCACATTCGCAGCCCGGTGGCGCCGCGACCGCGTGAAATCTAAACTAAACTAAATTAAGCGTGTAGTGCCGCAATTCGCACGCACATAGTGGGCACAAATTCGTGCATAAGCATAGTACAAACCACTTTAATTGAACTAGTTAAATTATTTTAGTCGAAAAGACCCATGCCCATGTCCTCGTCAGACTCGGACTCCTCCTTGGGAGCCTCCTCCTCAGCAGGAGCAGCGGCATCGGCAGCAGCGGCAGGGGCGGCGGCGCCAGCGGCGGGAGCAGAGCCAAAGGAGCTAAGGAGCTCCTTGAGGTTCTGACCCTCAGTGGCCTGAGCAAAGACCTGAGCCCAAACGGGCTGGACGGTGACACCGGCGGCCTTGGTAAGGGCAATAAGTTTGTCGGCGGTGATCTCAATCTCAGCGTCGGCCAAGATGAGGCTGGCGTATGAAACGGCGGTCTCGATGTTAGACATGATGGGAGATTGGCGATGAGTGGGTTTCGGTGTATTGTGCGAAAATTTCAGACCGCGGGTTAGGGCACGAATTAGGGCTTCTGCTGAGTCATTGAATTTGGCCTTTCCTGCTCGCCACATTTGTGTTGCCACAATGCCTTCGTCGTCGTTGTCGCTTGCACCCCCACTTTAAACTCTATATCGAGGTCTTAATTTTTGGCGCGACAACCTTGATTTATGCAGCGGCTCACTACAGCGTTTCGCCAGCTTCACACAGAGGTCGTCAAGCCATTACCAATAAAATTGCGACCATACCAACAGGAATGCCTCGATAAAATTGTCAATTCACTCGACTACACTCGCAAACCTGCTGTTTCGTTGCCGACAGGATCAGGCAAAACAGTGCTTTTTACGAGTTTGATCCCACTCATCAAACCGCGCCCAGGCTACGGGAACAAAACTCTTGTAATTGTTAATCGTCGTGAAATTGCCCTCCAAACTGTTAAAACAATCAACAGCTTATTGCCAGGAACTGAGGTTGGACTCGAGCTTGGTAAGCAGAAATATGCACACAACCGGCACGTCGATGTATGCGTTGCATCAATCAATTCAATTCATAAACCGGAGCGACTCAAGGAGTTTGACCCCAAAGATTTCAAAATGATGATTATTGATGAAGCTCATCACGCGGCAGCAGACTCCTACAACAAGGTTATCCAACACTTTGGGATTGACACTGCTATGCCAGACATTGCCTGCGTGGGAGTAAGTGCAACCTTTTTCAGAAAAGATAAAAAATCGCTCAAGGTGTTTGATGAAGTTGTATACCATCGTGAAACAACTGAAATGATCGATGATGGGCACTTATGCCAGGTGCAGCTGTCACAGTATAACTTTGAGATCCCCGACACCTGTACAAGGAAAAAGCAACAGGATAACTATTTAATGACTAAAGATGGCCGCGGCCTGATTGTGAATCTTTATAAAAGTACCGACCAGTACAAGTCCACAGTGATTTTTTGCATCAATAAACTGCACGTTGGTTTACTAGTCGATTCATTTCGTGAGGCTGGTATAGATGCACGGCCAATTCTTAGTGATATGCATACCTCTGAGCGACAATCCACGATTACAGCCTTTAAAGATCAGGAATTCCCGGTACTGATAAACTGTATGATCCTGACTGAAGGCACCGACATACCGGTCATTGATCAAATAATTATTGCAACACCGCTGGCATCAACCGGCTTGGCAATGCAGATCATTGGCCGAGGGCTTCGAACATCTCCTGGTAAGCGCAAGTGCAATGTAATGCTATTCCCGGTAATGATGAATTTCAAGAGTAATCTCGCGCTAAAGCCACAGCTAGAAGGTATGGTTGACGAAGTGATATCTAAAGAAACCAGTGTAGACGCAGTGGATGGTACTGCTATATCATCTTCACTTGATGATTTGTTTAGTGCTGGTCTGCCAGGACCAACGACGCCATCGATACCTCAAGAGGGTAGCGTAGACGAAGTAATTCACAACACATCATTGTCTTTGGACGACATTTTCAAATCACCAGGCAAGCATTTCCCCAGCCTTCTCGATTGGGTTTCATATGGCGGTTGCTATTATTTATTTTTACCTCCTACTGCAGCATCTCGTACAAAGGCACTTAAATTGGCGAGGAAAGGCGGCCAATGGTTGTTTTATGCGATATTCGCATTCCCCAGAGTGAGCAATAAGGTTGGAATTGATCATAAAGAAAAAGAATACGCAGTTTGTAAGACTTTGCAGGAAGCCAGAGATGAAGCGGAGGAGTTTCTTCGAGTACGATTCTGGTCGGCACTCTCGAATGGATATCTCAATAGCAGCGCATCATGGCGTCAGGGAGCAATGAGCAATGGACAGCGCCAATACCTTGAGAAACAAGGGCTCAGCGACAAAATTCTTGACCAACTCAATAAAGGCTCAGCATCGACGCTCATCTCGTTGCGCGTATATAGCCGTCGTAAACTGACAGATGAGAAAGTAGCTGCTTCACTAAAATTAGATATTTAAAAGGCTAACAAATGTTTATGCAGAGGGTTCAGGTGCTTCAGCAGCGAGCTGCTCAGCTGCTGCGTCGCCAGCCGATGAAGGAGCAGATTCAGCGTCGATGGTGGTATCAGCCTCAGCTTCGCCACCCTTCTTGGCCTTCTTCTTCTTGCTCTTCTTCTTTTTCTTGGGCTTCTCTTCCTCTTTTTCTTCCTTTTTGTCACCGCCAAACTTTTCTTGCCATTCGACAATCTTGGCCTTGTCAATACGAGTAAACAAGTACTGAGCAGCACCCAACTTGTGGCCACCATTAATACCATAGTCAAAAGCGTCGGGGATCAAGCGAGCAGGTAGCTGCAGCTGTTCAAGGATCTTGGTACTCGTCTCAGGGATAAATGGAGAAGCAATAGCACTGAGGATATAAATCAAGCTAAGGGCAGTACCGACAACGGCAGCACACTTCTCGGGCTCATTGGTGAAAAGAGCCTTGTCAATTTTGTTATCCTGGAGGAACTGATTACCACGGCTAGAAATGCGCATAATAATCTCACAACCTTCACGTAATTCACATTTCTCCATAGACTCATTATAGCTTGTAATAAGCGCATTAATGTCCTCAATAAACTGCTTATTATCAAGATTGGCAGGATCATACTCGGGAATAACACTATCGTACATAGCAATAGTGAACTTGATAACACGGTTAACAAAGTTACCAAAATTGGCCAACAGCTCAGAGTTGTTGCGAGCAACAAAATCGGCCCATGAGAATTGGGTATCAGCGGTCTCGGGACGAGCACATGCCAAATAGTAACGCCAAACACTGGGGGAAATGCCAATCTCCTTGGCAGAGTTGCCAAATACACCCAAGTTACGAGACTTGGAGAACTTGCCGCCTTCATATTGCAAGTATTCAGTAGCACTCAAGTGTTTGAGCATGGTCCAGCTGTCACGAGTGGCGATCTCGGTAGCAGGGAAAATGACTGAGTGGAAAGGAACATTGTCTTTACCCATAAATTGGTAAAGATCAACATTTTCAGGGTTCTGCCACCATTGCTTCCATTCATCGGTATAGCATGCGGTGATACTGGGGTATCCAATAGGAGCATCAAACCACACGTAGAGAACCTTGTCCTCGTAACCTTCGACAGGAACGGGAACACCCCATTTCAAGTCACGAGTAATGGCACGAGGTTGCAAACCATTCTTAAGCCAAGTGTTGGTGATTGAGACGGCGTTCTTTGACCAACCAGACTCAAGCGCGCCGGCGAACTTCTCAACCTCGGGCTGCAATTTATCAAGAGAGATAAACAAGTGCTTAGTTTCACGGCGCTCGGGAGAAGCACCATCCAATTTACAGCGAGAATTGATGAGCTCAAATGCGTCCAAAAGAGAACCACATGAATCACACTGATCACCACGAGCATCATCGTATCCACATTTGGGGCAGGTACCTTCGACGAACCGATCGGCAAGATAGCCATTATGTTGGGGACAGTAGAGCTGTTCCATGGATTGCTCCTCAAGGAATCCTTGTTCCTTGACTCTCAAAAAGATTTCTTGAGCAATCTTTGTTTGTTGAGGAGTAGAAGTACGACCAAAGTGATCAAAACCAATCTGGAACCAGTCATAAACCTCCTTGTGAACATGGTGGTATTTTGTACAAAGCTCGAGGGGTTCAACACCTTCCTCGATAGCCTTTGTTTCAGTAGCAGTACCATACTCATCTGTACCACAGATGTAAATGGAGTTGTAGCCACGGCTTTTAGTCCAACGGGCAAAGAAATCTGCAGAAAGGGTTGAGCCAATGATATTACCCAAGTGGGGCACGTTGTTGACATAGGGAAGGGCCGAAGTGATGAGGATATTACGGGCACCAGATTTGGGAAGAATGGGATGGGACTGAGCAGTGAAAAGCTCGACGTTGCTTTTGGAGCTGGTTGAGCTTGCAACGGGTTCGGCGACGGTCTCCTTGGTCTCCTTGGTCTCGACTGGCCCAGTAACAGGCTCCGCCTCGACCGGCTCAGAAACAGCAGCCTTGGGGGCATCCTTGGGCTTTGATTCATACTCCTTGGCAGCAACTGGGGTCACATTAACCTCGTACTTTTCACCAGAAGCCACTTTTTGCAACACACTCAAAACCTGCTTAACACGTGTGTTTCCCAACAACCGTTGGTACCACATGGTCAACTCAAGCTGAGCACTGAGCGCAAGCTTACCCTTTGCGGCAACTAATGCGTAAAAGTCACCAAACAAGTATGCGGCATCGAAACCGGGCTGTGATGGGTCTGGCAAACTAGTGACGAGTTTTTCGGCAGCTTCACCAGAAATGCGCGCGCTTTTTGCCACAAATGGCTCCAAAACCTCGGAGCTAAGCGCAAAAGTGGCGGCTAGGTCGGCATCAGAGGGCGCGAGCGCCTTGAAGATAGCTTCAGCGCCAAAAGCATCGCCTAATGTAGGCTCCTTGACATTCTCGACATTAATTTCAACGTTTCCCGCTAAAATAGCTGCAAATACGCTCTTTGCAGTCGCTGCAAGCCCGATTGTATCGGTTTCTTTAGGCACGTCAAGTCGCATGACTAAGACTGGTGACTAGTTTCGCGTCCTTTGTATGGAAGGAGCTGATGGTGGGGCAAAGATCTGATGGCGAAAAGTTGTTGGTTTTGTCGAGTTTTTTCTCTTCAGCTCTTTTTTAAAAATTATTTTCTGTAGAAAATATTTGAAAATGTGCTATAAATGACGTGTTTATTGGCCCTGGAGCTGGGAGCCTGTTTTTGTGTTGTTTGTTTCAGCTGTTTCATTGGGTCGTGGAGTCTGCATATCCCCATACTGTGGCGACCGTGAAATCGTCCAAGATCATTCATAGTGTTGCAACACTTGTTATCGAGCTTATACATATTACGTACATTCGGCAATTGTTGCCCTTCCTCGATTCGGCAAGCACAATGATGCCATACTGCATATAGCGGCAGTGCCGTGACGATCCTCACGGGACGTAGATCGATCGTGGGAGTTTTTAGAGGCGTCGGTCCCGATCGGCTTGCATATGCGACCACAATATTGCGAAAAATCTGCCCTTTGATATAGTTATATCTTTCATTCAATTGGGGGTATCCCAAAGTTTAATGTCGTCTAACTCACGCTATGTTGGTAGTTTGCGGTACTACACACGTCCCCATTGCGATCGCACAATATTATCCCCTTGCATAATGAAGCGGCTAGTTGCAGGCTGCCTGGGAAAGGGCACACGTGCGTTTACCTCACTCGCCGAATGGTACGGGGCAGTTGAATCCCTAGCTAGCGGCTATTCAAGTGCACAGATTTGAACCACTCTATGGTCAAGATACTGCGATTGAATATTATTGCTTCTCCATTTTAGCAAACCGATATACCATGCAACCTCATGGGCTCTAGGTGCAGGCAGCGTCTGCCGCAAGATCGCCCCATATGGCCAGCCGTATCAGTTCGGCACCAATAGCTACTCTGTGCCGCAAATTCTGTGGCCTGTGGGGAGCTTTTAATCCCTCGCTTTCTAATGTCAATGCTTTGGCAAAAATAAAAGTAGATACTTTTGCCTGCGCACTATATAGAAGAATGCCGTGGCTACTGGACCATCTTTTCGTTATCTTCAGTGGTCATTCTTCTGTCGCTACGATGATCATCGCATGCGTAGAGTACTAGCAGATGAAATGTCACCATTATATATGAAAAAAATACATTATACTAGCAGAACGATACGCGCCCTCGTAAAACATAATCAAATGGCCGAGAATATAGGATAAATCTTTACGCATTCCCTCATTTCACCTCTACAGAATATAACACTTTCCTCAATACCTCAGCTCTTTGGACGCCCACCATCGGCCATCATCGGAGACTGAAGCGCGCACAGATTCCCGTTATCTTATCTTTCTGTTGAGCTAGTACTCTGAATGCCGCGAAGATCCTCATGTACGTGGAATCGGAGCAGATTCCTTTTTGGAGTCAACTGTGCGTGCATGCCAACCCCAAATTATGGGCACTCGCGCTTTGTGCCTTCTCTACGCGAGTGTGTCTGCCCATTAGGTGAACTACGATGTTTAGCACGTCAAGGTGGCCCATTTCGTCTATGTCCATATATATTTTCCCTACCCAAATGGCCAATATAACCATATTGGGGGCGCCCATGGGTTATGCGCATCCCTTGCATAACGCTATATCCGCCCGCATAATGTGCAATTCTCCTGCATACTGCAAGTCAGAACATATTGGCCTAATTCAGCTATAAAAGAAGGGCGAAGACACGCCAATTAGCATCAGAGCTCTCTCGCAACTCATTTACACTTTGGATTTACTACGAAATATTTGCCTGATGTTAAACTTGATTTCTGTCGGTATGATGAAGATTGGAGCAATTGCATTGCTCGCTCAAGGAGCAAGTGCTCACTTTGCAAATATGGGATTGGACGGCGTGAGTTGCTTGCTATATGATGGTATCAAAGGTACTGAGCCTGGTAGCATGATTGTCACCGACTACAAGCAATGGTGGGTTGCTGGTGATAACAGTGCACATGGAAATATTTCGATCGTCCATAACCAGGAAGAGTACTTGGCCAACCACAACGGTACTAAGATTGGTATCGTGTGCGTCCCCGATGATGTGAACATCACATCAATTGGTATTCCCTATGTTGAGATGGAGCCCAGTGATGAAGATTTCTACAAGGATGAGGATACAGTTTATGAGAAATCTGCTACTGAAGGAAAGTTCCAGATTACCTGTATTATCCGCTTCTGCAAGAACACTGCTTAACAATAACAGTTATAGTATAAATTATATACATATATAGGAGATATTCATTTGTTTAAAGTACTTTCATTTCCTTCTCTCAATTCAAGAAAAATGGTGTTGCAACTTAGTCAATTGTTATAAGCTCTATTCCTAATTAATCACTCAGTTTGTTTGGTTTCATTACATATACTTGCGCCATCTGTTGCTGTAACTTGCCAATGGCCCTGTAATAGTTGTTGAATGGCTCAAAATCTGCATTGAGTTGGTGCTTTATGGCTGCAATATGCTTTTCAAGCACTGCCTTGTCGATGCCACCAGCTAGCCGTTCGAGCTTCTCCACTCTTACCGTAAGATGCTCTATCTTGCGACTCCTGGATACAGTTGCCTGTTCTAACAATTTAAAACAAATTTCAGCGGTTTTTATCTCCCTTAATACATTATTCTGAGCTTCTTGTACCATATCCTCACCAGTGGATAGAGTGGTACTCAGAATTCCACAAAAAATATCTAAACTTTGCTCGATACTGTTATCTGAGAGGGCATTCAGATACTCTTCTTTGTCGCTTATCTTCATAGTAGCCAGCTTGAGTTGCTTAGCCTCGATCTCTTTGAAAATTTCCTCTAATTCCTTTCTGAGTTTTCTATGGGCCTCTGCCAGCTGGTGTGAGTGCGACCTTTTGATTTCCGTCATGGTTTTACTGTCTAGCATTGCTAATAGGTTCTCGTCGAGGGTGCGATTCCATGTAATTGTGGTACCACTCATATTATTGTAGATACTTAGCGTCGTGGCCGGTGATTTATATAGCGTGTGGGTCCTTCAGACAAAGGATCAGCGGGTCCTTATACGTGCAAGTTGAGAAAATGCACGTGTATATAGGATATAAATTGCTCAATCAGGGATGGAACTGGTACCTCTTACATTGTGGATCTAACGAGCGGAGCTAGGTTTGAGTGCCCCGGGTACAGTCTGGCTATATTAAAACTAACGATATGATTTGGTACTCAGGTTTCAACTTGCCATTGGCTCAACCAGGCCCATAACTTGTGGCGAGATCGGCACATTTGCTTACACTTACCACAGTCTGACCAACGTTATTCAGGATCATCGTCGACAACGGAATTCGATTGACAAGACGACGACTATAAACTGGAAATATGACGCCACTATCGCCACTTCCACATAGCATGCCGACAGTTCAAAAACTACAAGACCAAATTAATTTATTACAAAAAGAATTGGAAAAAGATCCTTCTAAAGCTTCAGAAATTTGGGCTCAGCAGCAACAACTTCAGATCCAACAGGCTGCGATTCAAGTGGATGCTTCCCAGGCAACTACTCAAACAGCTCCTCTCGTGGCACCTCAAAGGTCTCGATCTACAAATTTAAATAATCGGCCAGCTGAAAGGGTACCTTCGACTGTGCAGACAAGTACATCGTCGGCAGCGGGTACTCGCTTGTCACACTCTATTCCTCCTATCAGCTCTTTTGAGAGTGAAATAAATGCCGCATCCTCTGCTACAGGAGTACCTGCAGACTTAATTGGTGCCGTAATATACAAAGAATCACAAGGAAACCCCTCGCTTATAGCGGGTCGACCCACACTCGCGCATCGCTCTGCGGGCGTTGCTCTTGGTCTTATGCAAGTCGAGCCAAACACAAGCCCAGAGATCGAAGCCGCACATCCCGAGATTCAGGAGCTTGATGGAGCTGCATACGACATTATGCTCGGAGCATGGCGTCTGGCCGATCTTGCTCGCCAGTTTAGCGGCTGGGATACAGTTCTGCGTGCATACAATTCTGGTGCTTGGGCACCAGTATTGACCGACCCGACTGCGCCAATTACTACAGGAGACCCCCGATATGTCTACCTGGTGAATTCGTGGCGGAAAGTAATCGAGCAAGGTAAGCAATTACCGGCCGATATGAGCCCAGATATTGTTGAGTGGTGATGGAAAACGTACGCGTGTATATAGCCACAGAATAAATTATATAAAGCCGATCTAATTATTATCCATCTGTCGTAGTACTCGCTTCATAGTGGAATTCGCAGCAGCAACACCACGTTGGGCTTCCAAGCTTTGTTTTTCGAGCCGGGTGAATTTTTCAACGCCGGCCCAAACACTCGGCTCAGAATCACCAACCAGTTGTAGTCGGGGAATATGGCCGGCAGAGAACTGCGCTCCATCGTCAATATATGGCCCCACAGGTAACTCTTGGGGTTCTACAACCTCAACACTAGGTGCTTCAACGGGTGGCCCCGAACGGGATTCCTGAACTGCACTATAAACGGCGGCAGCAAAGGGGCTCTCCTTATCGAAATACTTGTTGAGCTGTTTATTTAACTCTATAGGTTAGCACTGAATGAATTTGTGGGTTTATATTTCATATGAAATCACTTAATACACACTTTGTGAACTTGCCTTTCCTTTCATCAAATGGGCCAGCAGCTCCTGGGAGTTGCGGGAATTTGAGTTTGTATTGATGTTACCAAACAAGCCAGGTGGAGGCGTTGTTTGCTGCACGTTGCCAGGACCCGTGGTTCCAGCAGTGGCAGCACTACCGATAGAAGAAGGAACCTCAGCACCTGGAGCAGCAGATCCACCAAGAGAGCTATTGGCTTGTGGCGAAGAGAGGGCAGAGGTTAAAGGAGTCTCTGGAAGGGGTTGTGAAATCCGTGGAGATGCTGGTTGCTCAAATGGATGTGAGTCGTGAACTTTCTTGACCCTGACTGCTTCAATTCCGCTGAGCCAGTCCCAGTGTTGTTGATACTGAGCCAATCGAACTTCAGGAGAAAGATTGAATGCAAAATAGTGAGGAATGTAGCTGGTGTCAGTAACATAAGGGCTGTTGAAGCTATAAGCTGCAGGTGTGGCTTCAGTTAGTGCCGACAAAGCAATTGACAGTGCGTCGCGCACCACTGGCTTAGGGGCATGGATAGGCTGTGTAGGTTGTTGAGTACCAGCAAAAATGCTACCACTAGGCATCATATCATTACTAGAACCAGAACCCGGAGCATCAGTGCTGCCGGGACCGAGGTTGGGTGGCGGGCTACTTTTCTTTGGAAGAGCAGGACGAGCCCATGCAGAAGCAGTAGGTAGAGGTGCAGCTGTAACAACAGTTGCTTGTGGCAAGGGAGCAGTTGCTTGTGTCAAGGAAGGCAAGCCCGAGGGCACTACGCTGGGGGGGTTCCGGTGCTGCATAGCACTCAAGTCTCGGCGAGTATAGCTGTCTGCATCCTCACCTGGTTCATGTAAAAACATGCAATTGGGATTAGGACAAGTTTGACCTCTCAAATACGAGCTGCAGTACTTGGTAGTACCGTATGCAGCCCGCAAGTATTTACCATCATTAAGCGAGCCATCAACACACTGTATGCAACGGGCAGCGTCCTCCTTTTTAGCAAAAGTAACATAAACCCCTAATCCCAAATTTCCATTGGCATTTGTGCGTTTATTAATGACGATCTTCTGGATCTTACCGTACTGACCGAAAAATGCTTCTGTGCGTAAAGTATTGTGAAGATCTTCGGTAGAAATATTAGGATTTAAGCCAATAACGTAGACCAAGTTCTTTTGAATCACCCTCATACCTGCAAGATGTTTTTTCGAGATATCAGGAGGAACGATATTGGTTTTCTCTCGTTGCCGGCGCTCTTTCTCTCTGCGCGCTTGTCTGGCATGATCACGCTTGATTTCCTCGGGACTTACTTGACGGTATTCGACACTTTCATCGTCATAAATGCGACGGCAGGCTGGACACCTTCCGTTCATCTCGTTTCGGATGCTGTTGTAACAAAACTGACAGATTTGATACCCGCAGGGACACGGCTTGAAGTTCTTATCAGAAATATCCATTTCTTCAATGCACAAGGGGCACAAATCCTCATCGTCGTCGCTATAGATGTCTGCCATGGGGTGGGTTGGGTAAGCGCAAGATAAGCAGCCACCAAAGGTTTATAACTAAGGATGGTAGTAAACATGAACACTGAAGGGCAAAAATATGCTCTATAGCGATATATAATGGGTTAATGGAATGCTTGTGGGTCCATTGTGTTGAGTCACTTGTGCTATATCATAAAAAAGTGGGTCCGTGGGAACATGTATTTCACATGGCGGGGTGTGGAAGCTTCGAGGGCAGTTGGCTAGAAATTTAATTCTTCCTCAACTTTTGTACATAGTTCTCGATACATCTAATAGACATTATATAAATGTCAACAATAATACGTAGGAATAAGTCATCCACACCTTTTTCTCATAGCCAGGCTCGAGCCATCATCACCTCAAATGAACCAGTTTGCTTTATTCTTGCGTCCATTCGCTTCACGAGATCATCTCTAAACCCTTGTAACTTGAGTGCTCCTTCTCTTACTATTGGAGCGTCGTCATGCTCTACAGTACGGCGAAGACCCACAAGGATCTTTGACAATTCAATCAGTTGCAGGTCGCTAAGCTCTGCCGGTAGCCGCTCGAGCTTTTCGACATTTTTGCAAAAATTAATTAACTGGAGAACTCGTTTCTCGTCTTTGGCCAACTGATTTTGTCGTTGTTGAGCCGCGCTAGTCTCAATGTGTTTGTCTTGCAACAATTTTTGGGCTTTGGAAATTTGGGCCTTGAACTGAAGAACTTCAAGCTTTACGCTCGTGAGATCATCTTTTGCCTGCTTTAGCTGTGTTTGGGAGCCTGTAAGGTCCTTATAGTTGTCATTTACTGTATCTTGAAGCTCACTACCAAGCCGCACCTGCCACTTGTGCACCAGTTGCTTCAAGTCACTGAGACTACGGTACTGACAATGGTCCAGTAAGAAATCATGCACATTAAATTCCGGTGACTCTAATTCGCTACGAGTAATATCCTTTGGTGACGGAAGCGTCGTATCAAGCGACATATCTGGAGCCTATATTTGTCAAGCGTGTTATGACCAAACTAGAGTAGACGTGCATGAGGTTATGCAATATGTCCACGCCGAAAAGTGCGTCGCGTAGAATATAGATTGTGAAATTTGCATTGTATTTAAAAAGACTGGAATTGACCTCTAAGGCTTTGTGTAAGGCACTATGGTGCCCTATAACTAGAATTAGTTTACACCACTGCGACATCAATCGGGCTATACGCTATTTTCACATTGCTTTTTACTAGTAAATTTTACATTATGCAGAGATATACTTTAATCAGTAACCTCAATCTCGAAATTATGGGCCACATTCTCGTTCTCCATGAGGGTCCAATACACTAAATAGCAGCCAGTTCGCTTTTTAAACTGGCCAGTTGCGATTCACGACTTCTTAGATGATCTTTGAGTGCTTTTACTTGTTCATCAATCATGTCAACTTCCTCTTGCATTCCGCTCAAGTCTTCGCCTTTGTCGGGGGAACTCAACTGATTCTGTTTATATTCGAGTAGCAACTGAAGTTCTCTTCTAACCATGGAAAGTCCCTGCTGCTTACCTCTGGATTCTTTTTCTGTTTGAATACGTTCGATTAATGCCTCCATATCGGCCAATTCTCTCTTGAGTCGTACTTCCTCCCATTCTTCATCTTTGGTAGCACTAAAGTCGGTATTTGTGCCGCTAGAACTATATTGATGAGAGCCAAGACCGAGTCTATCCATATAAGTCGAGGCGAACGATTTCTTTTCGGGTTTTAGCGGTTGCTGGATGCTTGCTTGTGAGCTAGATAGATCGAAGCTCGGGGTTGATTTGCTAAAAGTAGCCCGCAATGAAGCCGGGACAGATCTTGGCACACGTACACCATTTGATCTTTGGTTTAGGATGTGTAAAAACACAATCACTTGCTCTTTATCGATCTTCTCATCACTGCGGGGGTTTACAAGGTTCCAAGCAGATGAGATATCAGTAGGGGGGATATCCAATGTTCCGTATAACTCATTAAGCGAATCATAGCTAACCTTTCCCCGGAAGTCACTATTGGCCGAGTACATGCGTTCATATGTTGCCCTATCATTAGGGTTAATGTACCAGTTGAAATCACTGCGAAGCCGCAAATCTTCATCGTCGTCTAGATAGTTGCTGTTAGAGGGCGGTGCCACGTTATTTAACGAGCCACTAAGTGCACCAGAAGCAACAGCCAGATGCCGTTTGCTGGCAGGAACTATCCAATCGGGGAGGGTATCGGGGACTGTAGACATTTTCCCATACTTTATATCAAATGTGAGTCGCATTGCAATACAAAACTCATCGAAATCAACACTTCCATCTCCATCCATATCGGCCAATTGCCATACTTTTGATAGTTGCGCATGGTCGAGCTCCGATTTCGACAGCAAAGCATACATTTTATCGGCCGAAACGAGCCCATTTTGTGGCGATTGGGATTGAAACACCTGCTGGAATCGAGCAGTTTCTTCCGGAGTTATCGATGGCATTGAGTGGAGGGAAGTTAGGTGGCTGAGGTGGCTGCGACCGAGCCTGCATCTGTGGAGGGGGTGAAGGTGTAGTCGAGAAATGCTCGATGATCTGGCCATAAATGGTGCGAGTTGGGTAATTAATATACTAAAACTTACGATGAAAACATTTACACTAGAGAATGGGGCGACATTCCTGCTACTTTATGGGTTACGGCGGTCTAGTGTCAACTCGCACATCTATGCAAGATGATTGAGAATTAAACACTAAATCCATAGATTATAAAACCAATGAGTGTCTGTTCACTACCCCGAGTGGACTTATCTACTACATTTGTGCACTTATCGATTGTGGGGGAGGGAGGCGCGATTTGTCAGCACACCGCCTCGTACCTAGGGCTTAGGGCTTACACACACTGCACTCACCCACTCATAGCCCGCACCCGGTAATTCGAATTTCGTCAAATGTCGAACGCCGTCAAATCTAAGGATCTCCGTGCCCTTTCCAAGCAAGACCTCGAGAACCAGCTTGAGGACCTTAAGAAGAGCCTCATCTCTCTCCGTGCCAAGAAGAACACCGTCAAGTCTGGTGAGATCAAGCGTTGCCGCAAGTCCATCGCCCGCGCCTTGACCGTCTCTAACCAGCGCTCCCGTGAGGCCGTCTTTGAGCTCTACAAGAACAAAAAGTACCTCCCCAAGGACTTGCGTGAGAAGAAGACTCGTGCTCTTCGCCGCGCTCTTACCTCTGAGGAGAAGAACGCCAAGACCCTCAAAGCCCAGAAGAAGGCCAGCGCTTTCCCCCAGCGCAAGTTTGCCATCAAGGCATAAAATAAATTTATATAATTAGCTGCATGCGTTAACAATATTTGTTGAGTGAGTGATGTGATTGCGTAGTTTGTTTGTGGGTTTGCCTTATGGCCCTGTGATCCAAACTTCGCCCTTGATTCAGCCACTCGTCTGAAAGAAAGTCAATATTTAGTGTTATAAAGCTATACTACAACTCTGTTGAATATATGCCATTCACGAGCTACGGGTACTGTTCATGACGTGCCTTGATGATCAACGCTATGCACCAAAACTAACCCTCATAACTTTTTGGATACGACCAAGTACTACGATTGGAAAATAAATGCAAAAAAAAGGCGAACAACATAAGAAACAATAATTTAAATGCTACATGTCGCTTCCATACCACGCTATATTCTATACTATGCTTAAAGTTCTCGCGTCCCTGGGTTTAAACTAATTGGTGCCCATTTACGCCCAAGGATTGCGATCATTTTGCTCCAGCCATTCAATAAACTTTTGCACACTTTCACACGCGTTTACCATGTTCCCCTGGCCAGCATGTTCAGGAGTTGCATTTACAAGCCAATCGCAGATAACGTTCTGCAGTACCTGGAAAAGTCGTAGCTCGGCATCATAGCCAAATTCTTTGACCACTAAATCTTTGGGGCCCATATTACGACGCTTCTGGTGCCGCATGTTGGGCGTACTGAATTTGGTCTCGGCGTTTCCAGAGAATATGAAAAATGGGCTCAGCTTCATATTATTTGCATGTATGATGTACGATTTGACCTTGACGTCTTTTTTATTATCGTGGTTTCGCTTATAATCGCTAATGGGGTCTTTCTGAACCATTGCACTGCCATGATACCACTTGCCCTTTGTGTCGTAGCCAAACGTCACAATCTCGCCCTTGACTTGGTATGCCGGTTGGCCCAGCACGGCAGCAGCAGCAACAAACGTTTCTTTATCACCAAATCCATCCACCATTGGTTGCTGTGATAAGAGTGGGTAATAATATTCCTTTCCGTTGAGGTTATAGTAGGCCGCAAGCAGTAACGTCCTCCAATGCTTTTTCTTATTGATAACCATTTGGCCCGATTCAGATGCAAATTGTTCTTGTACCGTATTTTCGAGGGTAATCATTTCTTTTGTCTTGTCCACTGTTTTCAGGTCGAGCACTCCAGCCACTTCATAAAATTCCGGTGTCGTTACACGCCACCAGTAGTCTGGCCAAGAAATGAATCCCGTCTCCTTATAGGCATCACTTTCAAACATGTCATTGATACTCTTCATTGCAAACGAATCGATATCCATAAAGTAAACCTCTTCAAACGAAGTACCAAGTAGAGCCAGAGATTTGAGTGGGAACCCCATATAATCGAATCCATCCACTTCATCGCCAAAGAAATCTTCCATTACCATACAACTGACGTTTAGTGCAGGGAAAACCTGGTCACAATAGTGAGGCTCATACTCTTTACGGGCCATCCACAACTCTATAGGCAAACCAGGATGGTACTCGAGCACAAACCGGATACCAACAAGAGCGTTTCCAAATAAGCTTCCTCCACCAGTCATGACAACTCCCCTACCATTTAGAGCTGCCGTTGGTACAGGAGGCATGCGATTCTTGACCTCTTCATGCTGTTTATGAAGCAACAGTTTAGAATCATCATCGACAATCAAGTAGTCCTCGAGCATTTCCACTGTAACGGGCGTATGCTCATCCTGGAATTTATGATGATCAACGGCCATATCTTTATTCCATTTCGTCAATGGGGGGATCTTGCCGTATCCCTTTGACGGATGCAAGTCTCGTATATCGCGGAGAAACTCTCGTACAACAGTTGAGATCTCTTGTTTACTGGCAGTAACTTCGGTAGTGTTTCCCCAAAAGTTGAGTTGTTGTTTAGGGGCCGTCCAGACCAGTCCGACCAGCACAAATTCGGCAAAGAGTATAGCGCCAGTAATGAGCACAATATTTTGTGTGGTCAAGTATTGTTTGTAGTTCATGATTTTCCTCCTTTTTAGCAGCTAATGGACATTCACAAACGAGGCAAAAGTGTTTTATTTAAGTAGCTCAACCGCTTGAGTCAGTAGGGAGGCTTGGAAACCGCCAAGAAATTTGCGACTACCTCAGCCTTGAACCAATCGGTATAATTCAAGCGCCAAGATACATGATTTGTTATTTGTTGAATGACCAAAGCTTGAGTCTATTTACTATATGTTTTATAAATTGCCGTAAAGGCAAATGCTTCTCCTGGCATCAAGCCCCTGCGCTATTTACCGAAGATTCAGCGTGTGTTTAGGCGGGCTGCAAGGTACGTGACGGATTGCGTTTCCCCTGCAGCAATAATGGCCTGCTGATTGCATAATCACTGAAAAACCCAGAGGGGTTGATCGCCTTGTAGAGTGAAATTGGAGAGACTGTCAAGCAGAGAGTGCTGGGCCGTAAGAAAAAGAAATTAAAAAATGGAATATGTACGCCTTGACCCCCAGTTACATTTAGAATACTCAAATCCTTTATTCATCTCCCAAGATAGCGCAGGATCTGTCGAGCTCGCTGCCTCCACCCTTTTATGGACACAAAATGCAGCAGCTGCGTCCCAGATTTGGCCGATTGAATTTTTAGCCGCTCAAACAAAAATCCATGTAATTGATGTTACAAAAAGAGGGGCAGGTAAAGTGCTCTATACTATTGACGCTCTATCGGCCCCATTAGGGTTTAATGATATGCCAAGAGGAGTCACTTATTTGCATGTAACAAAGTTTCTCGGTAGGGAAGTATTATTGGCAACGACTGATGAAGGTAATATATTTATCTGGCGAACTTTGGCCCTTTATCAGAACCAAAAACAACCGTGGTTTCACTACAAAGTACAAGAGTCTGCTTGGGGCATAGATACCCACCTGCAATTGCCGCTCATTGTCATATCCGATAATTCGCAGCGAATTACTCTTTTGGAACTCCAAGGGTTTGAGACTCTAGAGGTGAGATCGGTCAAGACAAGCGATGAGATGGGGGGTAACATTCCTTGTGTTTGTTTTCTTGCTAGTGGCTTCATTGGGTACACAATGCTCACCGTGGATTTACTTGCCGGCTCATTTGGAGTATTAAACTGTGATCTTGAAGTGGTATACTCGACAAAAATGCAGCAAGCCGGTTGGTGTATTCGAGGGATTTCAGAGTCGGCGTTCGTCAATGTTTCAAACGGCATTGATTTGTGTGGAACACCGGCTGTGGCCTCCGAGTTTGAGCCTACAGAGTGTCATGATACTTGTAATGCTTCTTATATTCTTGACATTGAGCCCGATAGACTTGGGTTTGTGGCCCGATGGGTCGACCCCCAAACATGGGTCAAGGATCAACAACGGCAGGTCAAGGAATGGATTCGCCACGGCCGTCGCAAATCCCTTTATCATGAAGAAAAGCTGCTAAAGCATATGTATTTATTTGTTACTACCAGTTCACATGCATTCCTGGTAGCGGCTGGTACGGGCATTTGCATGGCTACTGCCCAAAAGGCCATTTTGCCGCCAGGAGTGATGCCGTCCGAAGAGTTTACGAGCCTTGCCCTCAGTATAGTGGAGATAATCGAGCCACTGAACCTTGCGATTGTCGTATCCCGAGCAGCATTTGTTTGTTTAGTACGATTTACTCGCCAACATGGAATCCTTAGTTTTCGACAAGAATGTGTATTGTGTGATTTTAATGACTTTATCGTGGGACTAAGTGTTCGACCAGCTCATGCCCATGATTTCGATTATGACCTCGAGAAAATCACCATTCCCGAGCAGTTACGGCGCCAAGATGTACCTGATTGTAGCCTCGGTAATGTAGGGGTTTACTTGGTGCGAATTCACGGCCAGAACGGCAAAGTAGAATCGTTTTTATTGAGTGCAGAGGAAAATTAATTTTATTAACATATTTAGGAGCTTTATATTTAAAACTAGTGCTGGTATTTATTTTATTACATGCAGAGAGGGGGGGGG
>JAKTWR010000090.1:0-26462 GCA_030582415.1 Wickerhamiella vanderwaltii | reverse complement strand
GGATGAACGCCAATTCTAACAAATGGATTTTTGACTATTTAAATTCTAATTATTTGTCTAGGTTGCTACTGCCGGCCTCGCGGTTGCTTGCTGCTGCCCCATGAGTGCTTCTTGTCTTTGTCGATATCGTAATCGCGGGCCCAACCATATAAATAGCTCAAGCGCCATCGCGGCACAAAGTGCAACATTCTCTGTCCCTTATACAAGACGCCCAGTGTTACATAAGTTTTGCCCACCGCCGCCGCCGCCGCCGCTCCCTTTAACCTTTTTCGCCTGCTTATTCCAGCTGCTTAATTAAATGCGTGGGGCAATGCTAATAGCTACTGGCTCAATTGTAGGGGCCGTGACGATTGGTGCATTATTTTGGTTCAATTTATTTGGTGGCAGCTACGATTCGTCTTTTATTTACCTGCTGGATGGAGTTGTGATTGTAAGCCCTACGACCCGGTTTATTGCTCGCCCCGCCAGTTTCGGGCCATTGCCACCGGTGTTGGACGTTGAACCGGTACTAGAGGGACCAATACAACTGGTTGATGGATTTGGATGTTCCCGTGATGAATCTCTTAACGTCAACGACTCCATTGCGCTGGTGATCCGCGGCGGATGCTCTTTTTTCGAAAAAGTCGTCAATTTGCAGGCCGCCGGGGCAAAGGCCGTGGTGGTGGGCAATAATGTCGACTCGAACCTTGTTTCCATGTACACCGCGGACGATGCGTCCCAAGTGTTTATCCCGTCGGTGTTTGTAAACCGTCATGCGTTTGAGGCGCTACAACAGTATAAATGGGCGCAGCTGGCGATCCTTCCCCAGTCGGGCAGCATTCTCAGCTCTATGGTACTATTTGTATTGAGCCCCCTCCTCAGCATTAGCCTCGTTTACGGGGCCCTCGCGTTCCAACGCTATAGAGACAGAGTACGGATGCGGGCCCCCAAACAGGTGGTGGATGCGTTGCCAGTGCATGCGTGGGAACAAATCCCTCGCCAGCACATTGTTGTACGCGATTGTGCCATATGTCTCGATGACTTTGATAAAACATCAAAGGTGATGATGCTTCCCTGTGGTCATGGGTTTCATCCCGACTGTATATCGCGATGGCTTTTACGGGAGCGACGGATTTGTCCTGTTTGTAGACATGAAGTGACTGAGCCGGTGCAGTCGGGGTCGGCAGCGTTGGTGTGACGTGCGGTTTGCGTCTGCGTCTGCCGGTGGTGTACAACTAGTGCTATTTATTTATGTATTGATAATTGATGAGTTTAGTGTGTCGGGGCGGGCGTCTGCGTGGTGCGGTGCGTGGTGCGGTGCGCGGCGCGGTGCGGTGGCCGCTCGTGGGTCGTTTATAACTGTATTTACATATAAATAATCCTAATCATACGATTGAAGCAACAGGTCGAGCTCGCGCTCGGGCAATACAACTCCCGAATCGCTGCATTTGGCCTTTGCTCGCAACTCTGTGCACATTCCTTGAATATCAATCTCACCAAACCGTGGCCGCGAGCAGATACGGTCCCATACTTCTGTGCAGGAAATGTACCGCTCCAGGGCCGCCGGTACCACGTCGCTTGTCTCGTGCTTCACTCCTCCGCGGGGAACACGCTGAGGACGCTCGCTCGGCTTGGCAACTGCTGCCGGTTGGGCAGCCAGCTGTGCCGACTGCGGCGCCATAGGCGTGTGAGTCGACGCCGCCGCGGGGGGCGCTGCCGATGCTGGTACTGTCGCGGCAGCTGTCGCGGGTACACCTTGCTGTGCATTTGGAAGAGGCGGATAAAACGGAGCCTCCTCGCTTGGGCCAGCGATTTGGCTATTGTCCCAAACGGCGTCCAAATCAAACGCATCAAACATTGTATCGGCATTGTTGATAAACTGGAATACATCAAATGGCTCATCTTGCTTTTCGCCCGATGGGAACGAAAAGTTTAAAACAGAATTGGCGGCTGCAACCGGAGCAGGCGTTGGTTGCGCCGCCGCCGCCGCCGCCGCCGCCTCGGCCGGTCGTTGCAAATGTGAAGGATCAATAGCTCCTGGTTGTGTGACGGGTGGTACCGGGCGAGCATGGACCGAAGGATTGCTATTAGTGCGCGGAGCCCCATCAGATTGCGGAGATACTTGGGCCAACGGTGACCGCTCAAGATCAGGCACACTATGCCTGCTCATGACCCCTTCATCTTTAAAATTAGGAATTAATTCTTGCATCATCGCGTACTGGCTTTGTGATTGCGGAGTAAGATGGGCCGGCGGTACCACACACGCCAGCGACAGCTCGTCACAAAACTCGTTTGGACTGGGGTTCTCGCCCAATGCTGATTGTGCAGGGGTAACAGTGGAAATGGAACTTGCCGGCGTACTCTCGTTGGTAAGGCTCGATGACGACGTATCACCAAACAGCCTATCCACTGACGAGTTTCGATGTAGATGTTGATGTGGCGGCAACTGCTGCCCCGGAGGCGATGGCTTTGAATGTGCTGATATCGGAGGCGATGGTTGTGGCTGCGGGTGCTGGGGTGGAGGTCCGTACTGATGATGCTGAGGCGGTTGCTGCCGTGACGGCACTGCCCCGCTGGCCGGGCGATGATCGGAAAGTTCTTGCTCAAGGGCCGAAACTTTAGATCGCAGCATAATGCTTGAGTTACGCCAAGTCGCGCTCTCCTGCTCTAACTCGGAGATCCGTTGCTCCAGCTCCTTTAGGTGGCGTTCCTTTCTGTCGCGGAACGCTCGTTGTGCTGCACGGTTCTGAGCCCTGCGCTTGCTCTCCGGCTCCTTTGTGTCAAGTTTACGACCAACTCGTTTCGGGCGCATACTCATGGGGGCCCGTTCATCGTCGTCTTGCCTTGTAGTTGTCGAAAGTTGATCAATAGATTCGCTGTAGCCAGAAGCGAGCTCGGAACCATATCCGTCAAGAGTAAATTCACTCTTTTCACTTGGCGGCTTGGTATAGTCCTCATTGGCAAACATCATGGGCTCCATTTTTGAAGCAATGACGGGTCAAGGGAGTGATGGAAACCTACCAGTGCGCCGCCCTTAGTAATATTTGTTTCCTCGTCAATAAACCCTTCCCTGCGCATGCATAAAATGGGAACGAAACGCTAGCGGCCACCGCTTTGTCAGCGGCCACCCGGGCAAAAATAGCTTCCGGCTACGGGCCGTTGGGGTTGCAGTACTGCTACGACGCGAACCTGGCAGTGGCTAGCTGCAATCAATAGATATTTTGCGGTTCTAGAGTCTTGATTTATTTATATAGGGGGGGTTTAATCTTATAATTCGTTCCGGGTTTTTACATATTTTTACTCGGTTCTTTATCTAGAATAATCCATCGCTTAATTACCCGATTCATACACACTCTTGGGTGGGAACCCGAGTGGGGGGGGGGACTGCAGGTTGGTTGGACCCAGATCTCAGTGGCATCCAGGGTGGCGACTAGTGGGGGAGGAGGGCACAAGTAGACGCTTGCTTAGCTGTTAGTGAGAATGTATACGGCAAATCTAGGACAAATATTTTTTTTTAAAAATATTTTATGGGCGCTGTCATAACGAGCAACGTTCTTTTTGCCCCTATAAGCAAAAATCCTAGTGCCACTATCTCCCTGCATGCAATATGCACGCCCTCGCAGCAAGAAGAGCGCAAGGGAGAAAAAAATTAAAGTGTGGCAAATAAAAAAAGTGTGTAGGGTGATGACATAACGGATTTTGCGTATCTCAAGATGCACAGGGATCTTCGCCACGTTTTGTAGTGGCGGGCGCGGCGACCGCACTTTTTTTTTTTTTTACCGTTATTGGCACGTTGTTGCGCGCCACTGGGCCGTGGCCGTTAGTAATCAGGATTTTTTTCAATCAAGACGGGGCCTAATAAAATTATTAGGAAATCATCTTGAAAATTATCCCTGCAGCTAATAATTGTGCGGCGAACAGGAAAAATAAACAAATCCCCGTTAATGAAAGATGGCATCAAAATACATTCGACAAACAAATCACAATCGAAATGGTTATAAACAAGCACACAGCTCGGGCAGCTCGATGGAGGAATCGACCCCTGAACTCGAGTCCGATGAAGACACCGACCAAGAACAACTTGAGCCGGTGCAAGACGCAAACGATTTTGCAATTTACACAGATGACGAGGATTCTCCGTCGTTTTATACAAATCATGACGAGGACATCGGCCTCACTGTCTCCGAAGGGGACCATGACGACGACGACAACGATGGCGGCGGCGACGACGACGACGACGACGATACCCCTCAGCCACATTACACCCCAAGCGTAATCAATTACATGCCGTCACAATCTCCAGAAGATGAAGATGAAGACATTGATACCCCTGGTAGCATTGAAGAGTTTGAATCCGATTCAATGGAACGAGAAGAAGAAGATATGATTCAAGACGAGTTCAAACAGTCGAGTGGGTCCCCCAATGAAGGTGAGTCGCTTGCTCATTCTGATAATGATGGCGAAAGTAGTGACTCGGAGGAAGATTTTTATGATTTCTTTGAGAATCCTATTCACAATCGCAACAGCCAACAAGATCAATACAATGAACAATACGGCAACGGTGATGATGATAGTTATTTATGGGAATATTTCTTTTCCTCCGATAGTGAAGGAGAAGGGCCAGGACCCCTGACAGCCGAGGGCCTCCATACAACCCAAGAACCCGATGATGCGCAGGCGCAGAATATTGGCAGTGGGGAGAGTACCGATGAAGAGGATAATTTACCAGTATCCTCTAAGCGCACTTCAGGTAATAGGGCCGTTGAAGTGCTTGGAGCAAATTCCCAGATGCGACCACCGGTACTCGGTAGTTGGAATATCGAAAACGCCAATGGCAACGTTGGTATCATTGATGGCCTCACTACCCGCACGCTAAGTCCTCCTCCACAGCAACAAAACGATGATGAAATGGATCAAGCTGGTAACCATAGCTGGATAAGTGAATCTGAAGACGAGCACCCCGTACAACTGGACGAGTTTATCAACACTGACGAGCTTGATTTCGATGAGGAAAACGACGATGATGGCTACATCACAACCCCTCTAGTGTACCGCTCCCGCTTCAATAAGAACGTTCCCATGTCTGCTTTCCGCAACCGCAGTTCACCGTATACATCATCGCAGCACGCCTATGACCACTCATTTAGACGTAGGCGCAGATCATTTGGAGCCCAGCCCGGTAATAACGTGATTATATCCCCCGTGAGGTCTCTACGCAAACGACCCAAACCGAGGCAGCGGCGACCCACGCAGCATAAACAGCAGCAGCCTGCTGTCGAAGATTTTAATGACAATATCTTTGAATTCTATGAGCTGGGTAACATGACTCCACTTTTTGAAATTTAATTTATATAAGGGCATTTTCTTTTTTTTTATAGTTTGGATGGTGCGGCGCGCAAAATACATAACAAGTAGCAAAAGAAAACAAGAACAAAGTTTAAACCAAGTTGGTCAAGTCACTAGTCAACTCGACTTGTGTGCCTACAGTATCGGCCAATTGGGCAATAGTACTAAGGTCCTTGAGGTATGCCTCATAAACATCCTTGGTGGAGCCCTGAGCGACCTTGGGAACCATGCTAAGAGTCTTGAAAAGGTACTTTCCAACTGCTTGGTTTGCAGGAGTAGAACCGGCCACAACCGCCTTGACGTACTTTTGCACTTTATCGAGGTTTGACTCGAGCTCTTTAATGGTTTCATCAATATTACCCGAAACAGTAAGGACATCAGCGACACGAGCATTGGTAGTGGACGCTTGGTGAACGAGTTGCATAGCAGACAAATCGACATCGGTAAAAACAACTTCATTGTCCACGGGCAAAAAGATATGAGAGCCAAGGTTGGACTTGGCCTGAGCACCAATAGAGCTAGTAATATAGGTCTTTAAATCGATATCGCCAGGGGTACTGGTTTGGACTGTCAAGTGGATGGCAGGATAGGGGAAAGTACCATTTTCCTGGGAATACAAATCATGGATAAGTCCACTCAAGTTATTGATTTGGGGGTCAGTAGAATACCAACCAACAATAGCACTCTCGGGGTAGGCCTTGCGGACGAGTTGGAACATTTTGAGGTGATAGTCGACATCAAAGTTGACTTCATCGTTGTTCTCAATAGCAGGAACAATGTAGGCCGATTTAATCTCGACGGTATTTCCATCATCGCTGCGAACACCGACCAAAGTACCGATGATACGCTGGCCCGGCTGGGGCTTGCGAAGGGCGTGCGAAAGGATCTGGAACACTACTTGAGCATCAATAGTAACTTTAGATGGATACTGGGCGGTTTGCTTGCCGGAATTAACCGGCGGTCTAGGGAGCTGCAAGCTGCTCATACTGGAAACTATTTTTCACACAAGAGGCGAAATGGTGGCGAGGTCACGTGGACTGCGCTCGCAGACGGCCTCGAGAACGACGCGGTGAACCATTTCATGCAGCAGCTGCGCCAGCACTGGCACAGCACTGATTATAAAAATAAAAATTTCACCTGTGTTAACTTATCATGAACTGGACTCGAAAAGTCTGAGAGATTGCCAATGGCAGTAATATTGTTGGTTATCATAGATGTATTCATGTTTTAATTCTTATTTTCTAATGCGGTGTTAACCGTCGTATTTATAGTTTTCTAACTATAGTTCTGGATTATTCCCTAGAACTACTCAGCCCCGTTCTTCTCGAACTGGCTCACTTGAGAACTACCTACTCGGATTATCTCGAGACCTCTAGTCTCTTCTGGTATAGTCCTCCAGGGGTTGGTCACATGATCACCTGATCTGAGATGGCCAGACTTACAGACTAACAACTAGTTTACTAGTTCACACACCTGTTTTTATATATATATTAAATATCATTCAATGCAACACTGATTACACCCTTGTGGTGGCCCCGATACTGGCGAATAATTTGGCCCGTTTGCAGCTCCCATAATCGAACATAGTGATCGCTACAAGCAGTGACAAGATATGCACTGTCGGCAGTAAATGCACAATCCCAAACCCATCGTTGATGACCCCTCAGCACCGTTTCCATTTTAAAGTCGTTCTCGACATTCCAGATCCTGGCGGTATGATCGGCAGAACAGGTGGCCAAGTGTCGCACGTCGGGGCTCAATTGCACTTTTGTGATATACTTTGAGTGGGCGAGGAATTTCGTAACCGGATGTAACGAAGTAGCGTCTTTAGAGTTGATCATCTTCCATACATAACAATTGCCGCTATTGTTACCGGCCACAAGCATTGTACCATTGCTTGCTACACTAACACTACTCATGGGAACATCTTCTTCGGGCAATAAATGATGAGTACAGGTGTTTTCACCGAGGTCCCAAATCCGTACATTTCCATCATTGTCACAGCTAATCACTTCACCTTGGTTTGGGTGTACAACAACGTCATTAACTGCTGATTTGTGTTTGTAATTGCGTTGTACGGTGGGGGTTCGCATATCCCATACTTTTACGGTACCGTCCTCGCTGCTTGTGACCATCCACTTGCCATCTGCATGGATAGCAAGGGCTGTAACATTGCCCGTATGGCCTTCGAACGTCATGTACGGGTTTGAATTATTGCTGCGAATATCGTAGAGCCGTACTGCATGGGCGCCTGCGCACGCAAGGTACTTTTTGTCGGGCGTCACGACCATCCGATTGACCTGGCCATCTCCGTGCTGGATTGTTCGACTACACACTCCACTCAACGCTTCCCAGAACTTGACCGTTTGATCGTAGCCGCTCGAGGCCAGAATCACACTCATATCCGCTTCGGTGCTCATGGCTAAGTAATAAGAATATCGGTCAGGATTAATTAGGCTCTAGAGGTAGAGAAGGGGCGCTTGTTAATGTTGCAATGATAGGTTTTGGTGGGGCGTAAAATAATTACGTACTGCGTGATGCCTTGTGGTCATGCTACTTGGCGGAATGTTCAGCTCTTGAGATAGACAACCACTTTGATCTCTATATGACTCTTAATTTTTTACTTTGACACGGGTACTAAATTTATCCCTTGGCTTTTAACTCTCAAATAATCGGCAATTATATACATTTTTTGGTTTTTCTACGTATTAGTAGGCATTATAGTGCCCACAAAGTACTCTTATCGCACTTGCGTGCACCTGCCCAAGACTGGCTCTCTAGGCCCCAGTACCCGGCACTGTGCTGGGCACATGGACGTACCCATCCATCAATGTACGGGCAGTACGATTCATAACTGCTTTATTCACAACCCACAGGCCATCCTTTTCTTCAACCTGTACTCCGACCTCGAGCATACCCGCAGGGTGGCCAAACTTGAGCGCACCATTTCCCGTTCTCAAGCTCTCAACAATTGTGCCAGGAATAGCAGCAGCAGTAGCAATAGCAACAGCTCCTGTTCCCATGAACGCATGATGCATCCTACCCATTGACATGGCTCGAGCCGTGAGGTTTATGTCTGAGCACTTCACCTGTTCACCATTCGTGGCAATATAGTCTTGTGGCTCAGATACAAGTGCCAGTTTAGGCGAATGCTGACGGAACTGTGCATCCTCGATTGATTTCACAAGCCCCATCTTATAGGCGCCATGGGCACGAATAAGTTCCAATTTAGCCAATGCACTAGGATCAGAGTCGATTACTGATTGCAATTCCGTACCTTTATAACCAAGGTCAGTTGCTCGCACAAAAACCATGGGAATGGCTGAATTCACCAACGAAACATCCAATTTACCCACCCCGGGAATATCAAGAGTATCAATTGGGTTACCGGTCGGCAAAACGGCCGCATCACTGGGGCTCAAGAAATCTAATTTAATTGCTGCTCCTGGGAATGCTACACCAGCCAAATGCAGGTCCCCTGCTTCCTGGACTTGGCCATCAGCAATGGGTACATGAGCCAAGATTGTTTTACCAATATTCTGCTGCCACATACGAACAGTACAAATGCCATTCTGGGGTACTTGAGCAACAAACCCTGATTCAATTGCAAACTGCCCGACTGCTGCCGTCAAGTTACCACAGTTACCACTGTAGTCAATGAACTTATCCTTAATACTAACTTGGCCGAAGAGATATTCCACATCATGATCTGGCTTCTTTGCAGGGCCAGCAACAATGATTTTAGAAGTGGAGCTGGTCGCTCCACCCATACCATCGATTTGCTTGCCAAAGGGATCTGGACTACCCATTGCTCGGAATAAAAGCTGATCTCTACGTCTTCCTGGGGCGGGCAAGTCATCTGCTAGGAAAAAGAGACCCTTGGAGGTGCCTCCACGCATGAACCGGGCTGGAATCCGCAGTGCTCTCTTCATTGGGTAAGCACACGAGAGATGTGTGTGTCCTTTTTACTCCATAATTTGAGAAAGAATTTCTCTTGTTTCCGGCGGTTGAGGGCCCTAATTGCTTCGCCATTAATGCGTTTCACAAAAACTGAACAGTAATGATCGGCATCTATCGCAGCAGTTTCGCACTTTATACCCGATAAAAGGCCGTAAACAATAGTAAAATCATAAATAATATCAAACTCAACCGATACTTGCGAAAAATCTGGCTTGAGCAGATTACGGTACACTTTGGAGCCGAATATGTGTCCCGCCGCTCGTTCTCTTATATGCTCTTGTGATGTGAATAGTCGATTCTCGGGAAATACTATGGCCCATTGATTATCACCAGTGTCCTTTGGGTTGGGCGGATCTCGAGTGAGCGGTCGCCAAAAGTAGCTCAATGTTGGCAGCCTCACAAACCGCCCCGCAATCAGGAACTTGATATCTGCTCCTACTTGGGCAGCAACGGCGATTAAAACGACTAAATCCCATAATGAGCGATGATTAGCAATAACAAGGGCCCGTTTGGGTAGGATTTTATCACCTTGTATGCGCAGCTCACTGGACTCTACACGGCGTAGTATAGATGGCACTACGAGATAGTTGAAAACAGTTTTATCGGTTCGGTCGGGAACTAATCGCAAAAATGGATGAATTAGAATGTACAACAGAGCCCGCAACATGATGCACAACATGTGAGATGAGTCGTGGAAAGCGCGAGAACTGTAGAGTGCATGAACAATGCAGGCAATGTGGGTCCCACACACAATAAAGTTCGCGATATTTAGTTAGACTGTATACACACTCTACAAATTTGGGCTATACTTGGTCCTATAGTCGCATGCGTCTAGCTACTTTAAAGTGGCACAAATTTGTGAGACCACATAACTCGCCCATAGCGTAAAATAGGCTTACTTTCCGACTAATTACTAGTCAATTAAACTTTTTATATATAGCAATCGCGTAACAGCTCTCTCAAATTCTTACTTTTCACCTGCTCGTCTCTTGGAAATACAGCTGCAACAGCCTCATGATAACCCCCGTAACGATCAAAGCGAGTTAGCTCATATCCATTCGACGCACACGCCCTTAAACTTGAAGAGCAACAACTCTATAGCCCCTAGATAGTGTCGAGCACGCACAACGGACATGAGTTTGACCACACCACTCGATGCATGCATATGCAAGCAGGTGGGCGAACCGAGAGGTTGCTAGCACCGACGTCCAGGGCCATCACCCGTCGGCCGGCATACATTTCAACAAATGGGTTCAATTAATTAATTAATTCTGGAAATTCCGACCCCTCGAGTAATTTTCCAGGGAGTTCTCGAATATTCTCCAATCATCATGTCGCCGTCGCAGCAGAACCCTAACCCCTAATTCCCAGGCTATAATATATACACAGATTGCTGCCTGTGTAAGTCGTTAAGAAAACAACAAGAATTTACAAACCTATTAACGAAAAATGCCAAAAGAAACAGGTTTATACACAGTATTAGGCGTCAGCCCCAGTGCGAGTGAGGCCGAGTTGAAGAAAGCGTACCGTAAAATGGCTCTCAAGTATCACCCCGATAAACCAACTGGTGATACCGAGAAGTTTAAAGAGGTGAGCGAAGCCTATGATATTCTCTCGAATGCTGACAAGAAAAAGCTCTACGATGAGTATGGTCTCGAAGCTGCTCGGACTGGTCAAGCACCGATGCCCGACTTTGGTGGTGCGTCCAATGGTGGATTTGATGGCTCTCAGTTTGGCTTTGGCGGTCAAGGAGGTGGCAATCCGTTCGGTGGCAGTGCCGGTGGCTTCCCTGGTGGAGGCAATTTCCGCTTCTCGTCTGGCGGAGGAGGTAGTGGTGGATTCAGTACCTCTGATGCGTTCAATATCTTTGAGGCAATGGGTCTCGGTGGTATGGGCGGTGGACGTAGCAGCCGTGGTGGTGCTAGCTTTGGTGGAATGCCCGGTGGTATGCCCGGTGGTATGGGCGGCATGGGTGGCTTTGATAGTGACGAGGATAGCTCCTACTATGGTGGTAGCAGCAAACGTGGCCATGCCCCTCAAAAGCCAGAGCCGCTTGTGGTGCCTCTCAAGGTCAGTCTCAAAGATTTGTACACCGGTTGTACAAAGAAGTTAAAGATTGGCCGCCGTAGTGCTCATGGTGACAAGGAGTACAACATCCTTGAAGTAAATGTCAAACCAGGATGGAAATCAGGAACAAAAGTTACATATGCAAACAAAGGTGATTATCATGATGGAGTCTATCAGGATGTGGTGTTTGAGGTTGTCGAGCTTCCTGACCCCGAATTTAAGCGGGAGGGGGCTGACCTGGTTAAAACTATCAAATTGTCACTTAAGGAAGCACTCACAGGATTCGAGCGTGTTATCGAGACCATTGATGGTAAAAAGATTCGGATCTCCAATTCAAGCCCTATTCAGCCTTCATCAGTCACTCGGTACCCTGACCGGGGTATGCCCATCAGTAAATCTCCTGGCAGCTTTGGATCGCTTCAAATTCGTTACGATGTATCATTCCCTACTTCATTAACCCCTGAGCAACGCAAAGCTATTAACGATAACTTTTAATGAACTCCCTTGAACCCCCCAGGATCGCTGGTGATTTGCATATAGATATATATATAGCTGTAGAGCTTATAGTGTTAATTTATAAAAAGTACACGTGAAACAGAATCGGATGAATAACGAAAATTTGTTGATTAAATTATGCTACAAGAATGTAATTTTAGTTAGTACGGGCCTTTTTCTTGCCACCTTCTTCGTCTTCGGACTTGCGCTTCTTTTCCTTTTTCTCCTTCTTTTCTTTCTTGTCTTTCTTTTCCTTCTTGTCCTTCTTGTCCTTCTTTTCTTTCTTTTCCTTCTTGTCACCGTTCTCTTCGGCTTCTTCCATGGAAATATCAGCAGTAATGTCGGCGGTAACGTCGGCATCGGCAGTAGAAGGAGGCTCAAGCTTTTGCTCGACAATCTCGACCTTCTCCTTGGTCAAAAGAGGACCACTCTCATTTGTGAGCTCAACGTACTCTTTGGCCCAAGTAGAAGGAGTCTGCTCATTGGGCTTTCCGTACTTGTCGAGCTGGCCAGAAGCCTTCATCTGCTTCTTCTTTTGAGCAACAGGGCCAAGTCCCCAACGACGAGGATAAGTGTCGCGCTCCATGATGCAACGCTTAATCTTGGCAACAACACCGTGGTCACAAGCAGCAAGGTCGACGCTAGACATTTGGGCAATACCGAGGGCAATGGCTTCACCCTTGGTGGTCATAAGCACAAGTTCTTGTCCAACCTCAATGTTTTTCTCATAACGCAAAAGACCGGGGAGCATAAGCTTAGCGCCATAGCAAACGGCATTGACGGCAGAGTCCTTGACAACAACACGCTTGTAGCTAGTCAAAAGACTCTCGAGGGGTTGAATACAACGTC
This sequence comes from Wickerhamiella vanderwaltii, assembly GCA_030582415.1. Lineage (NCBI taxonomy): Eukaryota > Fungi > Ascomycota > Dipodascomycetes > Dipodascales > Trichomonascaceae > Wickerhamiella > Wickerhamiella vanderwaltii. The sequence goes on along the minus strand of JAKTWR010000090.1, from coordinate 13,766 downwards.
TAAGGTAACTCTCGTCACGGGTATTATCGTAGAGCCACTGAGCATCGAGGATATCATGAAGAGTAACAAGGTTATCGGTCTCACACATAGCACCGGATCTAACACGACGAAGCTCTTGCATGTGGCCACCAACACCAAGAAGCATACCAAGGTGAACACAAAGAGTACGCATATAGGTACCGGCCTCACAAGAAGCCCAGAAAACAGCCAAGTTACGCTCATTGTCAAACTCGAAAAGCTTGCTTTCATAAATAGAACGAATACGCAACTGACGCTTCACGGCAGAAATGAGAGGAGGACGTTGGAACAAAGCACCGGTCAAAGTTTCGATGCTTCTACCCAAATCCTTGGCATCTTCAAGAGCATCATGCAAACGCAAAACGCAGACATACTCTTTACCGGCACCCTGTTGCGATTTAACCAAGCGAGTAGCACGATCAATACAGACAATCAAGCATCCAGTAACTTTAGGATCCAAAGTACCCGAATGACCAGTCTTCTCGACCCGCAAAATACGCTTGATCCAAGCAACAACTTCGTGCGAAGAAGGGTTTGAAGGCTTGTCGAGGTTGATAACACCCGAAGAAATGTAGCTCTTGAGATCACGGCCAAGAGGAGTGCTACCAGCAGGGATAGGAGTGTAGTGGTTGCTACGAGCAATCAACTGGTCGTAGTTTTTCACCAACAAAGGCCATTCAGAAGTGTTTACCGCCTCGGCTTTAGCGCCAGGCACGATGGTATGTTGTTCAGCCATGATGGTTGAAATTTTTTGCTGACTGAGCCAAAAAAAGTATCAGTGAAATTTGTCTGCAGGCAATATGCAGGCGAGGCTGAGGTGCATAAGAGGATCTTAGATGGGTATAAAAGGCTTAAATTTTTAGTTTATTTGTAGTTTCTAGTTATTGTTTTCGAGTAGTGGGGTTTAATTACCAAATTATTCTATTCATGCGGAGCATGCTAGACGGGTTATAGTGGTGGACCATTCTTGTTAATTTCGCTCCTATCGGCATAATGTAGGGACGGAACTTGCGTATTTATAATTCAAAAGCAGATAGAAAAGCCTAGCTCGGGGCTCCGGCAAGATAGCACTAACTATACAGGGTCCTGTCGGCACGCGCAAACTTGCATGAGACCTTTACTAGTCACTAGTGTTATTGAATCGCACGAGATAAAATTAGGGTCTAATAAAAAGTATTACAAGGCATTTGAAGCTTTCTATGTACATACTATGGCTTGCTACATCTGGCCATCACTCACCAGCGCTGTTGCCGTTGGCCATATAACTTTCTTCGTAAAATCCATGCAAAAAAGTAGGTCTAAACGGCCATTCCCAAAATGCATTTGTGATTCTCTTGATTTCTTCTCCACTTAGTTCTGTGGGCAACTTGTGAAGGATATCGGTGAGCTTAGGCCCTAAATCCTCAATCGCACCATGGCCGAGATTATTGAGTGATTGAGCCAGTGGAGTCGAGCGGGTATAGAAAATCATTCTGTTGACGTATTCGAAATGGTCAATGTGCTCTATTTGATGTTCTTTGGGGGTAAGTTCCACCAGCGTTAACGGCTTGTATGAATTAGATGCTTCGAGATCATTTGCTACATCCAACTCAAACATTGGGTTTTCAAGCAGCGAAGGGTATGGGATATCTTTACGCTCGAATTTTTTCGCTTCCGCCTTGTCGTGCAATACCACTCGTGCATCACAGCAGCTTTCCCGCTGAACACCGATGCGGTTGCGGAACTTTTCACCCGGTCCAGCGAGTAATTTCTCAGCAGTAGATGCTCTGAGCCACATGAGTAGTCTAATACGACCATGACGCATGATCCATGACCGGTTCATAATGCAATTGAGGTACTGGGCACATAGTTGCTCGCCCTGAGCATGGGACAAGTTTGCCATAAACAGCAGCTGATTGTGAACCTGCTTATAAGGCTGCTCCTCAATATGGTAGACTCCTTGGTTTTCCAAAGTTTGAAAAGTATCCCATCGATAGGGATCGAGGGCCGTAACATGGGTCCGGAGGCCAGTCTGCTTGGATAAAAAGGAATTAAAAGTTTTGAAAGGCTCAAAAAAAACATGCTGCTTTGGCTGGATTGTGTTGTAACTGGCCGCACTGAAAACGGCTGCACTGGGGTAACAATCGAGGATAGTTGCATCCTTGTAGTGCTGATCATATCCGAGTGCTTTGAAGATGTCTACGCTTTTATCGTAATTTTTAAAGATTTTGCGGCCATATACTCGTTTTACTACACTTTTCCACTCGTTTTTAGTGTTTGCAAACATTTTTTTTTTCTCGCTCTTGGTCTGCTCGCAGCTTGGCTCGTCGCTCTTTTGCTTACAATGCTCAAATTGAAATTAAATGCTCCAGAACCAGAACCGGAGGAGCAGCAGGAACCAAAACAGGAAGTTCCTAAAATCTCTCTTAATTTAGCGGCTCCTAAAATCAAAGTTAAAACAAAGGCGTCGATCGAAGGTTATGATAGTGAAGCACCCGATAAAGAGGAGGATCCTACGATTGAAGAAGCGGTGGTACTACGGATGTTACCCGGAGCAGGGCTCGAAAAACTCGAAAATATGTGCAAGGAAAACAATTATGCCGGGTTAAACATCAAGTTTGAGGACCAACGAAGAGCAGTGATCACCGTGGGTGACGAACTTTATGCGGCTCAATTGGTCGATTTGCCGACGGTTACTGAGGTCCAAAAGACGTTTGACCGCAAGAATATTTATAAAAGCGTTGATATTTGCCAGATCTTGCTTGTTGTGAAGAAGATCAGTTCAGAAAAGGAGCTCACTACTGCGATCCCCACAAATCAACAGTATCAGCACGGAATTGCTCCTCCTCTCCACAATGTGCGTAATCGCCGCTTCCATCAACGAATCTCCAATAAAATGATTGAAGTTATCGAAACCAAAGTCGATGAATTGTTCAAAAAAGATGTGGCAGCACAGGATGTTACCTATGAGCTCTTGCCGGCTTCCGCCATTGAGCAAACCCCTGGCGTTATCGTTAGTGATATGGTTGATGTACAAACGGGAGCTGATGATGAAGAAGAAGAAGATGATGACTTTGATATGCTTGGTGAACTTGACAAGGCACTTGGAGAAGAAAAGGATGATGACGATGACGATGACGACGATGACGACGACGATGAAGAGGATATGGAGGATGTTGATGAGGATCAAAATGACGCTCGCAACCACAATAAATTACTCAAAGAAGAGATTCGCGAACTCGAAGCTACGATCCTTGCCAAGGAACGCGAGTCCGAGGCGACCGTGAATCAAATCATGAAGGGCCGTCTGATCGATGTTGTTAATCGTATGAGAAATGAACTTGATATCAAGTTGAATATGCTCAAGGATGCAGAAGAGCGCGAACAAACAATCGCTGAAGAAGAGAACCAAGTCGATGAAGAAGACCAGGACGAAGATGAAGACGATAAAAAGGATGAAGCTGAACCAGTAGAAGCTGATTCTGCCCAGCCAACATCTGAACCGGCAGAGCCTGAGGCACCGTCAGCTGAAGAAAACGTCGCAACGGAGGTTGCCCCAAGTGCTGTCAATGCTGATGAGGAAGAGGATGATCTTGATGCATTGTTTTAATGCCTAAATTTTTTTTGGATTATAACTTATACCTGTCTAACTCCTGGACTGCTGCAGCCGGATACCGTCTGCTTCCCCGACACCCGTTGTCGTCTCAATAACATGCTGTTTATTAACCCTATATAATGCATAACAAATAAAATAACTTAACGCCGTTGAGTCTTACCAATACCTCTCTTACCGCTAAACAAGTGACGGGGAAGCATTGCGGACTGGTGACGATCGGCTTCTCCAGCACGACCTTCAGTAGCCCAGGCACGCTGTGCCATTTTCTTTGCTCTGACGGCCTTTGCTTGCTTCTCTTTGTTCTCAGAGCCTTGGATCTTCTCGTCCAAATCGTCAGCTACACGAGGCATACGAGCAGAGTCGCGAATAGTGGCACGAGACTTGGCCAAAGCAATGTCTGCACCTCTGGGCTTTTGAATGACACGAGCCTGGTCACGAGCCTTCTTTGACAAACCAGAAACGTCCTTGCCAATATCACCAAAGTGCGACTCCATCTCGTCAAGGCCACGTTTAGCAAGCTTGCGAGGAATGACGGCAGTCTTTGAAACGTTCTTCTTGAGACGGGCATCGTTCATCATGATCTTGTGACGGTTACGAATCCATTCAGCTTTATCGTGAATCTCTTCAGCATCCTCATCCTCAAGTTCTTCATCGGAATCGTAGAATCCTTGCGACTCGAGGCGGTCCTCTTCTTCTTCGAGAGCAGCCAGTTTAGAGGAGATTTCAGGGTCAATAAAGTCGTAGACGTTACGGCCATTGAGAATCTCAGGAATGATATCATTCTTCCACTCATCATTCTCCAATAAATAAGCTTCGTGGTAGTCGGGCTGGTAAACACCAGCACCGCCATTCTCTTGCTCAATGTGTTTGCTAAGGATTTGCGACTCGTCATCTTCGGTACGAGCATTATCGGGAACAAATGGAGCACGCACGACATCATCACGAGGAGTAGGTCTCGACACGTTGATCTTGTTGAGGATACCGTTGATACGAGAAGTGGCCTTCATCTTACGCTCAATACGAGCAGTCAACAACTTTTCACAAGCCTTGTTACGGATAGCCATAACATTTTCTTCAGTAGCACAACTGAGCTCATGGATTTCAACTTGACCTTCGTGTTCAAGGCTCTTGACCAATTCGAGCTTCTCAGCAGGTAAATCCTCTGGTCTCATGAGATCGATCTTATTGATAATGATCATGACAGTCTTGTTGGCAAAAAGGGGCTTAATAGAATGGAAAAGCTTGACCTGATCTTCGACTGAGAAACCACAAGTTTCCGACAAATCCATAAAGTACATGGCACACGAATGGATATGAGCAATGGCATAAATGGATTGCATTTCAATATTGTTCATTTCCTCAGTAGGACGATCCAAAATACCCGGGGTATCAATAGCTTGGAATCTCAAGTATTTATAGTCGAAGTGCCCAACATAAAGCGACTTTGTAGTAAACGCATATGGTTGGACCTCAACCTCAGCGCGAGTGATGGTGCGCAAGAAGGAAGATTTACCAACATTGGGGTAACCACAAATAAGTAGAGTACGAGTATTAGGATCAATAGAAGGAAGACGACCCAAATGTTGACGGACTTGTTCGAGATATGTCAATGCATCCTTAAGACGCTTGACAATTGTGGCCATACGACCAAGAGCGGCTCTTTTAAGTTGTTTGCATTGAAACAAAGACTGACCGAATTTAAGCAACCGCACGTAATCACGAGAAACGGTCTCAATCAAAGTTTTGGCTCTCGACAACGAGGCAAGCGAGACCTTGTAATGGTTCTTCTCATAGAGTGTATCGAGTAAATCCCGGTGGAAAGGATGAATGTCATCCAATCTGGGGAAACTATTGACGATAGCGTCCAATTTCTCGCAAAATCCATCGGCAGTGAACCGAACCTTACGCATGTAAAATGCGCGAATACGAGTAATTTTGAACCCAGCCCGGATAACGGTGGGAGTTTTACGCTGTGTACGGTTCAAGACAACGTCCAAGAACTCATTTGACTCTGGAATAACTGGAATATCTTTCCAAGTTAATTGCATTGAGAATAATAAAATGAAATTTTTGAAATTTTCCAGTTACATAATAGTTTTTTTTTTCTGCTAAGAGATCAGGTAGGGTAAGTCGTGGCGGAGGACGTGGCGGCGTGCATGCGTCTCATATGCATTGTTCCTTCCCCCAGGCTTATAAGTTACAAATCATGCTGCATTCATATGATTGCCATTAACCTGTTTGTTTGATAAACTGATTGGATTGTCCGACAATAAATTGACCCATTCAATCCCGTTTGGACCTCCCGTTAATAATTTACCCTCGTAGAGTTCAATGCTATATGCAATTACTGGTATAGTTTGGACCAGTTTTTGAGACTGGATATCCCATACATTGACTGCTTGGGGCCCAGCAATTAATATTCTACCATCATCATCAAACCACATGGATCTCGACATGGGATCCTCACCTGCTTTGAATTCCCGAGCACATTCACTATTAATATAATCCCACATTCGAGTATAACCATCCATAGTAGTACAAACGATAAATCGTGAATTGGGAGTAAACCGCACGCTGGTAACCACTTTGCCAAACGACTCGAGGGTTTTCAAACAGATTCCCGTCTCGGCATCCCAGACGCGGATCAGCCCATCATAACCACCCGAACAAATCAGCGTACAATCGTGAGAAAACTCGGCAGAAACAACCGCCTCGGTATGTGCATTCATTGAAAAAAGGCATTTCACTGTATTTATCGACCAGACTCGAAGCGTCTCATCGATAGATGTAGATACCAGCAAGTTGCCTCGTTTAGCAAAACATACCGAGGTAACTTCATTGGTATGGCCTCGAAGAGTCACCAAAGCCCGGAAAAGCTCCATATCCCATACCAAAATCAGTTTATCCGAACCAGCAGATACCAAAGTACGGGAATTAGGGCTCCACGCTAAATCATTAATGGGTCCAAAATGGCCAGCAAGTGCACCCAATAAATTAAGATCTCGGTCATAAACCCGTATTAATGCGTCGTCCCCACATGAAACTATTTTCGAGCCATCTGGAGACAGTTTGGCTACTGTTACCATGTTTTATGTAAGTTCGAGGTGACCAGCTGGTTAATAGCACCTGAAATATCGACTAGTTTGAGTGGTTTGAGGGATAAAAACTAAACCTGTCGAGTAAATTATTATGTTCTATTAGGGTGTGAGTGTTATTGATGAAGACTGTAGGGTTGGTTTTCCATTCGTGACATGTATGCAACTTAATCGATGTGCACACAATCAAGTTGTATTGTTCACATCAGTCCACTGAATTGGCCACATGATAATAATAAAATAATATCAAAACCAGTATAAACTTGGCTAAAAATCTATTAAAATTCAAAGCAAAATCTCCTCATTACTCCTACACCTGCTATTACTGAGCTACTTTTAGGACTACTCGACCAACCTGCCCTGTGGAAGTTATAATTTGATGCTTTAGCTCGATTTTATCTAGTCGTTTCTGGAACTCGACAACGCTTCCACCAACGCCAAAATAAACCTTTTTAGCAGCTACTAGTGCAGAGCCACTAGTGCCAATAGCCCGGCTGAGCACGCTACAAAAGGCATCAAGGCTTTCCAGGGAATAAATAGTCTCGGATGCAAGCACCAAATTGAATGGTCCACCCGCAAGGTCGCTGAATTGAGAGGACCACCCCCCGCTAATGAATGCAAGCTCAATGTTAGCATCCTTGAGTGCTTGCTCGAATTCTTGTACTAATTCAGCAGTGATGTTTATTTCTCCATTATTAGCGGGCAATTCTTTGGTAGCAGCTACCCACGCAAGAATACAGTTTGGGATAGTCAACAATCGAAGAATAGCGACATTATAGTCGGCAAAAACAAGCCGTCCCGGTTTTCCCAGTTTAAATGCCTTATATAACAAGTAACAGGTAGGTACAGCAGCACCACACCCCAGTTCAAGTACATTAAAATTGTCGGAAAAATCCTTGAGACATTCGACTAAATCGAGAGCTCCTTCCCATACTTTAAGGCCACCTTCATAAACATTTTTACGTACATCCTCGTTGCCTAATAATAATTTCATCTGCTCATCCAATTCATCCATGGCCATGAGTTGATATCTAACATCAAAGATATCTCGACGAGGCACAGAGCAACCGTTAAGGTCGAATCCAGTATACGAAATTCTAGGATAATCCTTTTTGATTAGCTCAAGACCGTGTATTTGGGCCGGTAGAGTATCTTGGCACGCTCGTTGTACCGTTTCAGGCTCGGGCTCCTCGAACCCAAATTTGAACATGCTTATGAGAAGGGTTTTTGCCTACACAGGAAGGTCTCGAGAGTTGGGGTCTGTGAGGGCCCGAAATGGAGGAGGGAGAGAAATATGGCTTTTTCTTGCTCAAATGGGATGGGGGTTTTTTTTTATTACAGTGTATATTATATGGTTGAGTGTCTGTCTGCAGAGCAAGATGTGTGTGCACAGCGTGCATACGTGCATATGGCTTGTAAACTAAATAGCAACAAGTACCGGTGCCCTAAAAATGGGCGATATGGTCATCAAAAGCCGGTTATATGCCCACGATTTTACTGGAATGTTCACTAAATACTGGCTTCATACTACCACTCGAACACCGTACAAGGAGCCACTAATACTTTGCAGTCAGTACCTGAACTCAGAGGTTAATCGAGATGGCTGCTAAAATTATCAAACACGTAGTAAATCACTAAACCTCGCACCTTAATCGAATGGTTGGACAAGACGATAAGTATTTTATAACTTCAATTCAAACCAAAGACTAAATATTATCGCATCATCGCCAATCGGTTAATGGGCTGTGAGGAACTGCGTTTGGTGTGCGAGAGTTTCGCAAATTTGGTGGTCTTGCCCCTGCTCGTACCGAGAGTATCAAGAGTATATCAAAGCTCAACCTTCTGGAAATTGTTGCTAATTCCACAATCACCGGATCCACATCCACGCTGGACCCTGATGAATATCAAGAAGGTCGTAGGTTCATCTCTTGTACGTTTGTGAAAACAATCTTTGCACCATTTTTGGACTGTGGTTCCCCGTTTAATCTGATGGATACAGGGTTGGCCAAACGCCTAGATCTTTGTGTGTTCGCTTCAAGGAAACACATTCGGATCCGTTCGGTACTGTCTCATATACTTTTACTAGAGTTGTTGTTCAGGAGTTTGTTGGTGATTCTTAACGTAACCACGCCTCCTGTCCTATCGGGTGTCTCAAATACTTGGGTTTAATCCTTGCTGGTAGCACAGCACCACTAGCTACCGTCACCCTTCGAGAGGTGATATAGTTAGTAGCTAGATCAACGAAATTCCAATCGACAATATCATATACTTACCCCCGAAAATACGACATAAAAGTGCGGTAAACCTGCTCAAAGGGATCGGAATCCCCCCGAGTACTTTGTATGCCCCAAACTGCAGGTTTATTATCCATAGAAATCGCATCGTTCCCACAGGTCTGTCTTTAGTAATTAGCGTTCAAAAAAAAAAGATGCCCTGGGCACAAAAACCACTAAAATCAACTGGGTTGAAAATAGTGGTGCAGAGTGAGCCCACCAGTTCTGCTTATGGTCGGACAAAGCTCCAACCTTATCTACCTCCACCCGATGTCCCTAAATACCAAGGCTCACACCAAATCGGAGAATTCAAAGAATACTCATAATTTAGAGATCTTCTCAGTACCAGTACCGTAGGCTCGGCGATGTGTGCTCGAAAGCACAGGAGACAGAATCCCCGCGTACGAAAAACCCACCTAAGTCGTCCCGAAGGACTCCCCTTACCCCTAGGCATGGCCCACAGGATAAGGAAGATTGGACATCCGCTTAAAGTATTGACAATTTAGTGAGTAGCGAGACCAGGAATAATGGGGAGCTTAAGTTTGCTGTTGGGGGTCGTTGGGTGTTTACATTTTCTCGATAGTGGCCTAGGTCACGTGCCACATCACATGCAGCCCTTTGCAGGGATCTACTTGTAGTGCTTGCAGCTAGGGCGTGTAGGGCGAGAGCCAATTTCTATATCTAAATCTACATATACTATTACTTACTTTCTAACATTGGTTAATATTCAGATCAAAAGCCCCAAGCTTTTCGATGAAATCATCGAGTGGGTGCTCTTCTTGTACCCATGTACTACGAAGAGGAGCACCACAATACAAAACACGAGCAAACTTGGATCCATTTCTCTCCCAAATCTCAATAGCGATATTGGACGCCATACCAGGCCATCTAAGGTACTCGATTCCGAGGGCACCAGCCAGGGGGCCGACATCTCCATCATGAGCAAAAGTATGCCAGTATTTGAGGTCGCCGGGGTTTTGCAAGCGGGCCTCAATTTCTTTAACAAACAACCCCTCGGTAAAGGTGATACGTTTGGTGGCATTACTACTAGTTCTCCAGTAAAAGTCCCATTCCCAATCGCCACCAGCAAATACTTTATCAACAATGGTTTTGTTGACATCAAGATCATAGCCATTACAGATCTTGGCCTGAAAATTGTCACACAGGTGGTCAAGAGAGCTGGTCCAAGCAGAGCTTTCTGCAAATCCACGAGTAATTCCTGTGGAATTAAGGTACTCAAAAGTAGAATTGAAATCAGCCAAATGTTGCAACCATTCGGGGCTGCTAGTTTCAGCGGCCGCAATTTTATCCCTCTCATCACAAGAGAACCCTTCATTAATAGAATCAACATTGCTCGGTTGCTGATGGAGTAGCACACGAGTAAATGCGGGCCACAATCCCTTGATCACACTCTGGGCAGAGCTCTCAGTCAAGAGTGAGTTCGAGGCCCTAAATCCAACTGTTTGATCGGGAAGGCTTGGAAGGAGACCAAGAGTTCCATATACTTGCCATAAATCTTGGCCATGCTCAAACGCGTCTTCAACACCCTGATAGGTCAACTGAGGGTATTGACAGGATCCAATGGTTGAGTTGTCGACAGTGATTTCAATTGAGCCAACAGTATCGAGCAAATTAGTACCAGTAACAATGTTGACGTCGGAGCAATCAAATACGTCGCCATCCAACAGGTTATATGGCGTTCTACGTTGATGTCTTTGTACATACTCGACATAGATGAGCTTTGCATCGTCTACCGGTGCATATAGTTCCTTTTTGGGATGAGGCATTGCACAATAATCGTAAGAACCATAGCCCTCAAGTGAGGATTGCAACACATTGGTAGATGGAGTAGAGTAGAGAGTATCAGTCAAGTTTGAAGCCGGGAACGCCCCTCCTAGAGCAGAGACTGAAAGCCGCATGTTTCAAGTTTTCTGTATAGGGACACAAGTATTTGAGGTTTTATATTGATGAAAAGCGAAGACCCACGTGGGGTAGTGAGCACGTGTAATTAATAGCACGTGTCGGCAGCTAAGACCGATTTCATTTAAGTGAATTGATGCAAGATATCAAAATATAGAGAATATTGTTTATGTGGTAAGGGGGGTTCAAGCAGTTGGTAACCAGGTCCATATCGCAGTAACAAGGTGCGCATCAGTGCGTATCAGTGCGTAACGGTACTGACATGTGCACATGATATCCTTTGCTACCAAAATTGAGTGATATGCACGAAGAAGATTTTCAGGGCACAGAATGCAAGCCGAGACGCCCCGAGACTTAACCGAGTATATCTTGCCATCTACATGAGGGGGGTTTCACTGACAGCTCGGGAGTGCATAGAGCTTATTGGCATTCAAAGTTCATCATATGTAATTCACCACGTTTATACACACATTTTCTCGGACACAACTTTATTTAGACTACTCTTAGTATTATTATCTGCTAGCAATTCTGGTTTTAACCTTGCAGGTGGTTGCATAAAGTACAATGGAATGCACATGCACTGCTCTCTCGGTATCCAGTATCGGCAACGTAAAAGCACTTTAATACATAAAGTAAGGAGGATATATTTGATTCAAAAGTATATAATATGTCGAATAGGCAAGGGATATATCGACCCATTTCCATCGCACTCGCCATGATTGGAGCTATACAGTGAGGAATTTGGGGAGCTATTATTGTTGCAAGGTACTATATGGACCATATTTTCTCAGATCCAATGCACACATCACACTGTGTTTTGGCCGAGTGGAGCCTCTAGAAGTCGACACATGCAAGGTGCATAAGGTATGCAAGGCGAAAACGCCCACAGGGGCCAAAAATTGATTTTGGGACGGCGAGGAAATTAACCTTTTGCAAAGATCTTAAAAAAGTGTAAAATAAGATTCCGTTGAATAATATTGGTGTTTAATTGATATTTTGAGATTGTCGTATGCAAAACCTTGCATATGACGCACGCTCGAGACTCATTTGGATGGCGACTGTGGAGGGTACAGGTGGTACAATGTAGAAGAGGGATATTTATGTGTCCACTGCCGATGTGTTTGGGAGTAGTTTAATGGAACTAGACTGTGCCCTGTATATGCACATGTAATTCTACCGTGTGCTAGTGACACTGTCTATTAATATCCGGCCCTAGTAGACTACGCCAGTTAATTTGATTGCTGACTCAGGCGTGTCTTTTCATATACACGTATGGGGTACCTTGCTGATCTATAATCACTAGAGCAGCATGGTGAATATTCCCCCGTGTGGTCGAAAGGGTTCCAAGGTGGGTACCTGCGGTACTCATTAAACACGTCCACTCCATACCCAATGTAATCCCTTATATATGCCTTATCCAGAGCAGCCTTGACATCTTCATCTTGCATCATCTCGAGCAATATGTAGACTAGAATGTCTGAATATGGCCTCATTGAAGAACACGCGGCGAGGGTAATCTCTTTGTCGATATGAATACTGTATTATTCGCAGCTGCAATCGCTAGGCTGTCCCAGCTCAGCAGCTTCAATAAATAGACACGATCTCTAATGATCTCCACTGACAAGGACCGTCCTAGAAGTAAGCCCAGGTGGATCGCGCACCCAAAATGCTTGTATCCTATCTCTGTGTGTTTGAATACGAATTACCGCTTAGTATAAGCGTGAAGTAGGGAGAACAAAGAGCAACAATGTAAAGTATTTTTACAACCTTTCCCGAGCCATAGCCCACATTCTGCCTATAAGAATGAATATACCAGCTCGGTGACGCTATCTAGAAAGCTTTGAAAAACACCTTCTTGACATTCGTACGAATTGAGGTATTTCCAAGTCCTGTCGCTGGTGAAGAGGCAATAGAACAGCCGTGAAAGGGTTACTAGTCTGCAGAACAACACTGTCCAGATAAATATATGTTCGGCAAATCATACAGAGGTAACCATAATCCAAATCCAACATCAAATAGACTATATACCGGGGCCAGCAGACATACCACCGTGCTTATGTCGGAGCTTTAAAGTTGGAAATGTTACTGACCAAAAGGGGCAGCCTTGTCCAATACATGATGGATAAAGGAGAAGGGATTTGTTTTCGAAATAATATATTCAAGAGACCACCAATGCCTCTGGCGCAGTTCCTGGCTGATAGGTACTTGTTGCAGTGTGATTGTACGCAGAGAAACAGGTACTGGACGTATGCAATTCTTTTAGCCGGTGATGGGTGTTCATTCTAAGTTATCAACCGAGTAACGGTTTTGTTTTTCTGAAATAATTTATTCTAGAGACATAAAGGTCAACGGGGCCCCAAAAACGGCTAATTGATTGTCTATCACGTGATTTGGTTTTTTTTTTTTCCCAATTTAATCGTTTTTATAACTATAACCTCAATATAAATCAATGACGTATTCAAGCGTCCTAGCTACAACGATTGCAATATAGTGGCAATCTAATAGGACCAAAAAAAGAGCGCTCAGGGCACGCTGTAGAGGTACTAATCAGACTGCAATCGGGAATTCAGGGGTAACGTCCGCCTTTGTGGACAAGCCATCGGCGTATAAAGTCCACCAGCTTGGGGTCCTCCAGCTCGGGTTGTTGTTCTCTATGCCAGCGGTACGTGACCTTAATACGGTGTATCGCGTGGTAGAAATTTGCGAGCGAGGAGTGCCATTGGCGTTGCGCCTTCGGTGTACCACATGCAGGGAAGCTAGCATACAATGCCCTCCATGAGGTTGCATATGTAGGCAGGTGCATATGTAGCTCCTGCCACCAGTAGATAGTGAAAGGGCAATCAAAAGTCATGTGCCGACTGGTTT
>JAKTWR010000089.1:0-28056 GCA_030582415.1 Wickerhamiella vanderwaltii | reverse complement strand
CACTGCGCCGTCTTCGTACTGCTTGCGAGCGTGCCAAGCGTGCTCTTTCTAGTTCGGCACAGACTCCTATTGAAATTGACTCTCTTTACGAAGGTATTGATTTTTACACTTCTATAACCCGCGCTCGGTTTGAAGAGCTTTGCCAGGATCTTTTCCGCTCCACTTTGGATCCAGTAGAAAAGGTTTTGAAGGATGCTAAACTCGACAAGAGCCAGGTTGACGAAATTGTTTTGGTTGGTGGCTCTACTCGTATTCCCAAGATCCAAAAGATGGTGAGCGACTTCTTCAATGGAAAGGAGCTTAACCGCAGCATAAACCCCGATGAGGCTGTCGCCTACGGTGCTGCTGTTCAGGCCGCTATTTTGACTGGTGATACCTCGTCCAAGACTCAAGATATGCTTCTACTTGATGTTGCTCCCTTGTCACTTGGTATTGAGACTGCTGGTGGTGTTATGACCAACTTGATTGACCGCAACAGCACTATTCCCACCAAGAAGTCACAAACATTCTCTACATATGCCGACAACCAGCCCGGTGTATTGATCCAAGTATTTGAAGGTGAGCGTAAATTCACCAAGGATAACAATCTTCTCGGTAAATTCGAGCTTTCTGGTATCCCTCCTGCACCTCGTGGTGTTCCCCAGATTGAGGTTACTTTTGAGATCGATGCCAATGGTATTTTGAACGTTTCTGCTCTCGAAAAAGGTACTGGCAAGACTCAAAAAATTACCATCACCAACGATAAGGGCCGGTTGTCCCAGGCTGATATTGACCGGATGGTCAACGAGGCCCAGAAATACAAAGAGGATGACGATAAGGAAGCTGGCCGGGTGAATGCTCGCAACACGCTCGAATCTTATGCTTATTCTCTCAAGAATACTGCGAGCGAAGCCAAGGATAAGATTTCCGAGTCCGATTTTACCAAGCTTGAAGCTGCAATCAGCGAGACCACGGCCTGGCTCGATAGCAGTGCCTCTGCTTCGACCGAAGAATATGAGGACAAGAAGAAGGAGCTTGAATCTGTTGCCAACCCAATTATGAGCAACCTTGCTAGTGGTGCTGGTGGCGTGCCTGGCTCTGATAGCGCTAGTCCTTCTGCTGCTAACGATGGTCCAACCGTCGAGGAAGTCGACTAAATAGTATAATTTAATCTAGATTAATTTATTTACGATAAGTTATGCGTTTATTTTTTTGTCAACCCTTTCGGTTCTTGTTTTCTCGCTATCATAGCAACCCATCTGTCGTGGAAAACGCCTCAAGTGATCAAGCGAGCAAGCGAGCAAGCTTATGCCGGGATAGCAAACTGCTGCACATTCTGGATAATTCCGGCAACTGGTATGATAAGCTATATAAAACCACACGTATAAAGACATGAATGGTGACACCTTAGAGTTGATCCTCGATGAGTTTTCAAACTAAAGCTGAACATAATACATTTGAATGCAATTCGGCACCGCTCAGTCCTAGCATGCTATGTCCAAACCAGCCAGATGAAAACTTTGCCAATAATTGGTCTTATTTAGGAACTTTTACTGGCTATACTGACGACGCCAGTGACGATGATGGCGTCTACTGGTCAATGGATGAGTATGAAGAAGGCAAGGGCGAAACCAGTCCACATTCAGAGAAATATAACTCACATAAATCAACTAAATGCGAGGAAACTTCTCTTGTATGTTCTAAATGTGGTGGGAAATACAGCCAAGCTATTCATTGTCCTGTGGAAACCCAGGCGAACAATTATAGTTCGGGCTCAGGCTCTCAACGAAGTCGCACCAGTACTAACTCTCGTGAGGTTATTTTCAATACAGGCGCTGATTGCCATATTTTTAGTTACAGGGAATGGTTTAACTACTTGGCGCCTTGTAATACCTCAATTGACATCCTTGGTGAAAATGTACGAGTGATTGGTAAAGGCACAGTTGACTTGCCTATACTCCTAGCAGTTGGAAAAGTTCTTACTCTTCATCTGGAGAATTGCTGGTTGACCGAGAGGGCATATAATATATTGAGCCCTATAAGATTGCTCAAAGACTCTGCGGTAATAGCATATAACCATTTTGCTACTGCAGATCAAAAGTCTGAATTGCGTTTATATCTACCGAATCAGCATGAGGCTTATTTGATGAAGCTATATCTTGGCACTTCTGGTGCTTGGTGCATTCCCATCAAAGGTCAAGATGGTGATGAAAGGGACCCTTTGCTTGTAGAACGGTAAATAATTAAAAAAATACCAAATAGAAGCTATCGCCATCTCCCATGGTGCTGGTATAGGGATCTTGTGCACTATGATTATTACTCGAATTGCCCTGGATAGCAATAATGTGCATTCATAAGATTTCCGCGATCAATTGAACCCCACGAAAAAAAAATAACCATCCACTTTCCGGAATTATATTCAACCTGTTTCCCTTATCTTGAGGTACTGGATATCTGTGCATAGACTGCACGATTCCAAACCAGGCAATACAGGTGGTGTGGTTTAAAAATACATGCACTGGCAAAAAGTAGCACGTCAATATATTCGACCAAGGATACTGAGATTTTGTTCAACTGTTATTTAGATCCACTGCATTCTCTGTAAACCATCTGTTGCGTGTTTATCATATCTTGTACAATCAGTTTGTGGTTCTTTCGGCATAACCGAGTCGATATTAGATTTAGATGAAATAAAAGTATTTACAAGGATTTATGTACAAAAACCAATGTAATGGCCCCGTCAAATGCGGGGCCGAATAAATATCTTGCCAAGTTGGAAGCACCTAGAGAATTATCTGGCACTGCCAAAAACCTAGTGAGGCCGTTTTTTGAACGGGTTAAACTCGTAGCCCAATTCATCCTTGAATAGTATCCAAAATGTGTGTCGTTTGCGTTTCTTCACCTCTGATTCCATTGCATGAAGCCGGTTCATCTCAGCAATATCCGGGAATCGGGTTTCGTCATAACCTTCGCGATCAAGCAGTCGAACTAACCGATGAAACCTCGGAGATCTGAGGAAAGAATCGACCAAATATCTGTGGACTCGTTCCTGCCACACCATTGAAAGCGATGACAAAGTTGAATACAGCGCTATATAGGGATGGGTTTAGAGTGTGTTGGAGTAGTAGCACGGATGGTGGTGAGAGGACACTTTTCGGGGGGAGTTAAGTGCAGGGTTCAAGATGAAGCTTTGACTTTATTGTCAGTAGAGATAAAATGGTAGACAAAGATCAAGATAACGGCGCCCATACCAAGGCCAACTACGAGCGATTCCAGTTGACTGTCCTTGATCATGTAAGTAGCTTAGTTGGGACTGTTGCAGGAGTAGCTATATTCATATAACTGGATAGCATCTAAATATGAACTACTATACCATTGCTATAGGCATAGATTAAATGTGCACATATGGGTAGTAGTTCACACTAACTCTACACTACGCTATGTAAAAGTATGCAAAGACTTACTGTCTAAATAAAAAAGTGGGAGGTTTATTTTCTAAAATCGTTGCGTTGATATGCAAGATAACCACGCATTTCACTGCTTGGCAACAAATCCAAGTATCTTTCTGCAATTTCCTTGCAGTTTTCAAACTGGTTGGGGCCCTGTGTCTCAAAGCATTTCTCGAGGGCTTTACGCACCGTTTCGAGGGCCTTGACCCGGACTGCTTGTTCACGAATCAACGTGCTTTGGGCCTCGTAGACTTGGCGAGGATTGTTGTAATCGATATCATCGAACGACACCAACTCTGGACGTGCGTGGGTCATCAAGGCAAAAAAGGATGTGGATAATCCAAAGGTTCTAAGTGGTCAGCACCCGTCCCATGATCTCGATTATGTAATGCCGGCAGAGGGCACGCCAACGAGGATGGATCCATTTCACGCACTGGTTGATTGCGAGCCATCAAATAAGTCTAATTGGTCTTTTCCATAAATATCAATAAATTCATCTCTTGTCACATATTTTTTATAATCCAATTCCTCAAATTCATCCTTTAACAGCCGAGTTTTTTTCTTGATTGGAGTCGGTGCTTTAGGATTTCTACGAATATAAAACTTACGCAGTAGCATAATTGCTTCTTCTCTTCCAAATCCAGGATATGCAGGATATACGGGATCAGGACCTGGATCCTTGTTGATACTGAGAACAGACCCACACCCACCAAACCGGTCATTACCGGCTCCAAAAAATACTCGTTTGATTTTCAACTGTCGTAGTGCAGATGCACACATGATGCAAGGTTCTACTGTGACATATAAATCCGTTTCTTTAAACACAGACACATCAAAAGTGTTTAAAATTTCTTCGATTCCGAGAAACTCGGCATGACGCGTTCCATTTAGCGTAGCATTAGTATCATTACGTCCTCTAGCAATAATTCGATCTTTGTAAACAAAAACAGCCCCTACTGGTACTTCTTCATTCTCTAGTGCTTCACGAGCCTCTGCTAAAGCAGCCTCCATAAATGACATTTTTCTCACTATTGTAGTAATGGTGTTATAATAGTTTGAATTGGCCGGCTCATCAAGCTGTTAGCTGGCGATTAATACAAAAGATTTACAAAAATAGCATAAATATTTCGAGTTTAAAATTATATTTACATATTGGAAAAGGGCGCTTCTAACCGACCCACTTGCGAACATTGCGGAACATACGAAGCCAAGGACCCTCGGTGATGGTTTCTGGGAACCATGAATTTGCTGATAGCAGAGTAACACGCTCAGGGTGAGGCATCAAGGCTAATATACGACCATCAGGACTACGCACACCACTAATACCTTGAGGAGATCCATTAGGGTTGTAAGGATAACGTTCAGTGACCTTACCATGGTTATCAACGTAGCGAATAATCGCAAGGTTACTTTGCTGGAATCGTTGCTGTTGTTGTTCGCTAGCAAATACGGCCCGACCTTCGCCATGGGCAACGACAATAGGGAAGCGGGAGCCGCTCATATTTTCAAAGAATACACTCTTCTCGGTACTCTCATCACCACTCTCGGGCTCAAATACTTCAACCATAGTGGTACGAGCCTCGTATTGCTCACTCATATTACGCTCAAATGATGGCCAGTCTTCGCAGCCAGGAAGAAGGGCTTTGAGACGAGAAAGGAACTGACAACCATTGCAAACACCAAGAGCAAATGAATCCTTACGGTGGAAGAAGGTCTCAAACATCTTTTTAACGTCCTCATTGAACAACACAGAAGTGGCCCATCCGTTACCGGCACCCAATACGTCACCGTACGAGAAGCCACCGCAGGCAGCCAATCCGACAAAGTTAGCAAGGTCAACACGACCAGACATGATATCACTCATGTGCACATCAACACTAGTGAAGCCAGCCATCTCGAAAGTGTGGGCCATCTCCATGTGTCCATTAACACCTTGCTCACGAAGAATGGCAACGTGAGGGCGCACTGATAACGGAGAATCGGGGCCAAGGTCGAATGTAAGTTTATACGAGAGACCAGGGTCAGTATTATCAAGGATATTGGAGAACTCTTGGTCGGCACACTTGGGATTGTCGCGGAGAGCTTGCATCTTGTGGCTAACTTGACTCCATGTAGTCTGAAGATCAGCACGAGTGGAGCTGAGGACATTGACACCAGCGCAGGTAACATTAATAGCCTGCTCCTTCGTCAAGTTGGTCTGTCCAATAACATAAGAGCCGGTAACGCCGTGCTTCTCAAGAACCTTCAAAAGGGCATCTGCATCCTTGGTCTGGAAAACAACAGCGGGAGTCTCATCAAACAAATCGAGCTCCTTCTTAGTCTCAACATCAATACCGACACGACCAGCAAATGACATCTCACAGAGAGTAGTAATGATACCACCATCAGAAACATCGTGATAAGCGAGAACAGAGTCTCCCTTGTGCAATTCTTCAATTGCAAGCAACAACGACTTGAGCTGAGCACCGTCTACATCGCAAACATCAGAACCAACCTGTTCATATGCTTGGGCTAATGAAGTAGCAGCAAGAGCAGCAGTAGTATTAGTATTAGCGCTAGCGTAAACAAGCGAGCTCTCAACGCGGGCAAGCTGGGGAGTCCAAGTATTGTAAACAGAGTTCACAGCGGAGAAAGCAGTAACAACAACAGAGATGGGAGCAGTGACCTGCTTCTTATTCCATTTCATGGTCATACTCATACTATCCTTACCAACAGGAACAGCAACACCGAGGCCAATGCAGAACTGCGATAGCGCAGATACAGCATCCCAAAGATCAGCACCGTCATTTTCAAAGTTGGGAGCGGCCATCCAATTGGCACTAAGACGGATTTCGTCAAGGGCACGAACATCGGCAGCGTACAAGTTAAGGAGGGACTCGGCAATTGTAACACGGGATGCAGCATCGGGAGATGTAATGGCAATAGCAGGGCGTTCACCGACAGCAAATGCCTCGCCGGTAACAACATCGGGACCATACGAGCTCAGAGTAACCGCAACATCGGCCACAGGAACTTGCCAGGGGCCAACCATTTGCTCACGAGCAATTAAACCAGTGACACTACGATCACCGATAGTAATGAGGAAACTCTTGGAACCAACCGCGGGAATGGTCAAAACACGGTCTAAAGCAGCCGGGAGACGAGCATTAATTGAAACGGGCTCGAGTTTGGGGCGCTTCACAATAGCAGAGCGGCTCATCTTTGGGGGTTTGCCAAACAAAACCGACATGTCGAGGTCAACAGGAGTAGAACCAAGTAATTTATCCGTAACAACGAGCTGTTGCTTGGAAGTAGCATGTCCAACAACGCCGTAAATAGCACGTTCACGCTCGCAAATTTCCTTGAACTTATCAAGATCGGACGGCAAAACGGCAAGAACATACCGCTCCTGTGCCTCACAGCACCAAATCTCCATAGGAGACATGCCGGGGTCGACACATGGAACATTACGAATCTCAAACTCACCACCAAGGTCATTATCATGTACGAGCTCTGTGAATGCATTAGAAAGACCACCAGCACCAACATCATGAATACTCAAAAGAATGTTATCCTTGCCCATGGCAGTACAGGTATCGATGACCTGTTGTGCGCGACGCTGCATCTCGGGGTTACCGCGTTGGACAGAAGCAAAATCAAGCTCGGCAGCAGCCTCACCAGAACCAACACTAGACGCAGCACCACCACCAAGGCCAATAAGCAATGCAGGTCCACCAAGGACAATGAGGCAAGCACCAGGGACGATGGGACGGTCCTTGAGAGAAAATTGTGGGCGGACGGATCCCACACCACCAGCCAACATGATGGGCTTGTGGAACCCACGGATATCCTTGGTAGTGGGAACAGTGCTAGTAAGAGTACGGAAGTAACCACTGATGTTGGGGCGGCCAAATTCGTTGTTGAAGGCAGCGGCACCAATAGGAGCCTCTAGCATAATGTCGAGAGGAGACGCGATGTGAGCAGGGCGACCAATATCTGCTTCCCAGGGTTGAACAAAGTCGGGGATACGCAAGTCACTAACTGCAAACCCTGCGAGACCAGCTTTGGGTTTTGATCCTCTGCCCACAGCACCTTCATCACGGATTTCACCACCAGAACCAGTAGCAGCACCAGGGAACGGGCTAACGGCAGTAGGGTGGTTGTGTGTCTCTACTTTAGCAAGGTATGGAACAGGTTCTTTGGTAAAAGAGTAGGTGTTTTCCTGATTAGGGGCGTAGAAGAACGCCTCTGAACCCTCCATAACTGCTGCATTATCGCTGTAAGCACTAATAGTACCCTTGTGCGACGCATCGTGAGTTTCGCGGATCATTTTGAACAATGATTTACGGGCTTCACCATCGATTTTCCAATCTGCATTAAAGATTTTGTGACGACAGTGTTCACTATTGACCTGGGCAAACATGAAAAGTTCAACATCAGTTGGGTCACGATGAGGGAATGCGGTATTGAGGTAGTCAATTTCACTTTGGTCGAGAGCTAAGCCGAGTTTCTTGTTGGCCTCACCGATATTAGCACGAGGCATTGATACAAGGGGACGAGGAGTATCATGGAGGAAAATGTCCTCTTCAGTAGCCCGTTTACGCAGAATCGACTCAGTCATCCGGTCATAAAAAGTATCCAGGAACGCAGGCGTCAAATACTCCTCGAATGGGAAGCCCTTGCGGACTTCAATTAGGAAAGCAGTACCACGCTCGACTCGCTCAACGCACTCGAGACCACAATTGTGGAAGATATTGGTTGCTTTAGAGCTCCAGGGGCTAATGGTTCCAGGGCGAGGAATGACTCTAAGGATGGTGCAAGAAGCCGGTGCAGGGGCATCATCGGTAACTGAAGCAACAAGTGCTGCACTCAGTGGGTCATCTCCAGGAGCAGGGCCGTACTGAAGGATCGTGTTGATCCTGGCCTCTTCCTCTTGAGTAGGTTCGCGCGAGAAGGAAATGTAATGGATAAAGACGGATCTGATAGCAACAACAGCGCTGCTATTGAGGTCTTTATTCATCTGGTTGGTCAACGCGCGCACGCGGAACGGCGAGAACGCTATTGATCCACAGTTTACTCGCATATTGGAAAATTTGTCAGATTAGAAACTTGTGAAATGGCTGATTATATCAATGAGTAGTCAGGGCTCAATTCGATATTAGGCTTGCCCTTTTTGGAGGGCATGTGAATGGATGTTTCATTGCTAGTTATATCTATATATTTTTGACGCTTTGTTTAATCTTTTCGCACCAGTGCTTACGGGCGAAATTATTTTGGACAGATCCGATGATGTAATAAAGCGATGATTTCAGGAGCAGCGCCCATGTGCTGCTCTAAAATAACAGCTACCTTAAGAGGGAGGGAAAAAAATCCAGTAGGAATTGCTTTTGCTGATGTTTTGGAATGCTTAATCGTTGTGTAATCTGATGCAACCCATTAAAGTACTTTAGGGTTGGAAATGACAATTAATGGTCATTTCAGGTATGTTGGGTAGTTAACAAGTA
This sequence comes from Wickerhamiella vanderwaltii, assembly GCA_030582415.1. NCBI lineage: Eukaryota > Fungi > Ascomycota > Dipodascomycetes > Dipodascales > Trichomonascaceae > Wickerhamiella > Wickerhamiella vanderwaltii. Next base: position 19,145 of record JAKTWR010000089.1, on the reverse strand, counting down.
TAAGCATAAAGATTGCAATGGACAGTATTTTGCTAGTATAAAAACAAGAGTCAAGGGGACATAAAGAATTGACATTCACTAGTATTCGTTCAATTATTTATTTCGCATTGTAGGCTCTATTGAGTAAATGGGATTATTTCTCGGTGTCGTGAGAGAGAGAGAGAGAGAGACTACTACTGCCAGGGAGAGCATAGATATAGCTATATAAAAGATCATATCCATTCGATGATAATGGTCGACGATTCCAACTGTATACACCAGCCTACTCTATACACTATATAGAAATCATTGCATGTGCCCTGTTCAATAGAGAAATTTGGGCACTGTCGTGACTAACCATGGGAGGGAGGGAGTTGAGTTAACACCCCCATAAACGCCGTAGCCCCCACGTGTATCTGGCCACCGCTGGGACGTCGCGTTGCAAAACGGCAAAATTCCAAAGTGCCGTAAACTCCGAAAAATGGCTGCAGAAAATATGCGCAAGTAGAGCAGCCAATAAGGGTGCGCATGCTCGATTTATTAGCGCAACGAGGATAATTTGTAGGGAAAGAATAGTACAACCCCAAGAAATTAAGAAACTAAAGAAATATTTAACAAATTGAAACTAAATTGAATATATTCTCTGTTAAGAAACCACTGAAATGCCCCATCAACGGGCGGTTATCATCATTAGGTACCGGACCAGATATTACACTCTGATGGTGATGCGCAGGATGTGGTCCGACTCGAGGGCACTTTGTTACATAATTGCGGTGCCCTTCATCAACGTATATAAGTCAATGGGTTCCCACTAAAGTGAACACAATCAAAAATGCCTATCGGTCGTGGTCTCGGAAAAGGAGCTAAAGGTCTCGGAAAGGGTGGTGCTAAGCGTCACCGTGCCATTGTTCGTGACTCTGTTCAAGGTATCACCAAGCCTGCTATCCGTCGTTTGGCTCGTCGTGGTGGTGTTAAGCGTATTTCCGCCAAGATCTATGAAACTATTCGTCTCGTTATCACTCACTACCTCAGAAAGTACGTCAATGCTGCCATTAACTACGCTGAGCACGCCAAGCGTAAGACCGTCACTCCTCTCGACGTTATTTACGGTCTTAAGTCCCAGGGCCGTAACCTTTATGGTTTCTCCAACATGGGTCAATAATTTATCTTATATATATTCTTTATATACCTTATTGTTACGCGTAATTTAATAAACATTTTCCCTCGACGTCTGATTTGAGTTTCTATATGCAAAGAGGGCGTTAGTTGGCTTGTTGCTCGAAGCGAATCACTAGTTTAATCCCGTAACTTTTGCCACTTCAGCTGTGCCAGCACCACCTATAGTGGTACCCCGAGCATACATGTGATGGTAATCAATTGCCACAAAGTATACAGAGTGATATCCGGGGGGCTGTTTGCAGTGAAAAGGGCTGGTTTAGCTATAAATTGGATAGTACATACTAGCAGATACGGCCAACATATATAAATATAGTGCGGGTTGTAGTATTTTGTTAATTCAGTGGATCGATTCAGGATGCAAGGTTGTGGCGGAAAGCTATACATACCTCGAGTGTATTAAAGTGAAATTTATTCGACATTTTTCCTACTAAGACTATATTCATTTACACGATAAACTGAAGAATTCAGATAGGAGCGAAAGACTATGCTGGTTTGGATCATCATAGTGTTCAGATGAACTATACTTTAATTTTGAATCATCATAAAACTTCAGCTTAAACTAAAACTTGTTACATTGGTGCGAACTCTAAGGTTGATAACGGACTGGGGATCCATTTTCACTCTTGAAAGCTCTCACCAAATCTAACGGGTTTCAGTATACAAAGAAAAAGGATGAAAAAGTGTCGAGGAGGGAGAAATTTATACGGCAGGCCACGTGACCGGTAGGCCCGGAACGCATCGAGCGGGCCGCCACCCTGCGACGCCACTGCCTCTGAAAAACTCACTATTATCCCATTTACTCAAAGAAAATGATTGGGTTTGGACCATTTAGAGGAACAGCAGTACGGATGGGAGGTTATTTATGGAAAACTCCTTACAAAATGTCTCGCCATCAAAAGGCAAGACAACGGCTTCGTCTCAAGACCGTGGACAATACTATCGACACAGTTAGACAAGCACTTGCTGCCCAAGGAGAAACAATCAATAAATTACAAACTCTTGAAAAACTAGTACCTAAAGAGAGCGACATGCCTGCTCGTGACAAGTACTGGATCTTTAATAAGACGAGTCGCAACTATCGTAAAGGAGCCCATCGCCAGCCTCATTTCACTAAGGTTACCAACCGGGTACCACCAAAGGGCTTTTAAAAATGTACATATTCAATTTTATTTTCGTTTAACTCATCGAGTTTATTTAAATTTACATACCCAACCTGCCTTTGTTTGCTGCTTGGCGATCAATCTCAAATGCCAGTAGCAACACTAGTGGATGACCAAATTCGGTTGACCTAAAAAGGCTTCCAACTTGACACTACATCGTTATGAAATCTCCTCAGTTGGATGAAATTGACCGTCTTGGTGGTAATGTTGTACACCAAGGTGGACCATATGATGCGCTTTCTCCTAATCGCAACCGCAATAGAGCAAGAGCTAATAGTGATGCTCCAGTTGCTGCGTTTGATCCTAATGGGCCCAATGTCGACCCAAACATTACCAACCCCCAAGAAGAAAAAGATTATCATATGCAGCCTCATCTCGAAATTGCCCACGAACTCACCGATGACGCTCCTGTGAAAGGTCCCAGCTCTGCTGGTCTGGGATCTACTACTTATATGGACGACGCCCCTGCCTCGAGAGAAGCAATTCGTGAGCAAGAGCAGCAACGCAATTTGAGTCCCCACGGAGAGACATTTTTGGGCCGTGTCCGGTCGCTCAGCCGCCGGGAACACGGTGGTGAAGAATCAGAGGGATTACTTGGTCGAGTCAGGAGTATTGGTAGAGGCAATCGTAGTCGTTCAAACACTGCTACAAGCAATCGGAGCCGTTCGAATACTGTAGGTAGCACTAACAGCAACTACGCTGAATCCTACCAAGATAGTGGTATCGCCAAGGGTCAAAGTACTACTACTCAAACTAGCGCCGAAACCCTCCACCATCGTACAGCTAAATAATAAATACATAACTCGTTCTAACTAAACTAACGCTTTCTAATTTTTTTCCACTTGTAACTGACTTTGCCACTCTTATCAACAAGTTTCTTTTTATCGCCCTTTTTCATCAATTCTCGTTGCAAATCAAGTTCTTGCTGAACGACTCGAAGCTCATTACGACGATCGATCCGTTTACTTAGAGTTTCCAGCTCTTTGAGCTGCTGTTCTTGACGTTGCTCATCAACCTCTGGCAATTCTTGGTCCAGTTGATGTTTACGAAGTCGATTTTCCCGATGGTGAACAAGTGACTTATTTGTATCGAAATGCTTTGCAGCATCAAATGATTTCAGCTGATCTTCATCATCAACAAAGATCGTATGCTTACCGGTACCTCCCAATGCTAATCCAGCTTGTGATTTTTCAATCTTTTTTTGTTCATTGCCAATCAAAGTACGCAAGTACCCAGTATCCTGACTTTTGAGTAGCTTAACTGCGTCGGTGCTGAGAACCTCGGCACCACGGGATTTTTCAAGTACTCCATTCTTTGTGCGAGCCTTGATCATTCCGAAATTGAACTCATCTTCATGAGCATTTTCGGCCTTTGTGCGAAGCAGCTCCAAATGAGCTTGTTTCTTGTGATAATCAGCTGCACGCAATTTATAGTCTTTTTTCTTTTCAAGCAATCCCCATTTTCGACGATTTGCGGGCTGTGCACGCTCACGATGCTGTTTTTTCGATATATCCTGGGCTTTCCACATGATTGAAAAAAATTAGATAAGAATCGAGGTCCGATGGTGAATGAGGTCCTAGGTCTTATATACGCGCATTTCGCATGGTGAGTTATGAATAGCGATATTGAGCATTTTTTTTGAAACTTCGCTTCTTTAAAGAATAATAATGTTGCATACAGGTGCGAGGTTGGACGCCTACGACCGGAGCGTGAAACAGGTTTTTACACTTTTAGCACGAAATCCTGCGGTTGAATCCACCATTGTGACAGCCGAGGGCCCCCCTATATATGCATATCGTAATTTCTCACTCTGAATGACATTTTTCACCTGATTTTACAGTATAGATTAACCTACGTATAATAAAAAGTAGACAGACACGATGCTCTTGTCATAAAATGTTTGCTTGAGATAAATATGTCAATTAGGACGGCTGTTTTGCATGATCATTCCCTGATGAGGCATCTGTGGAACCATCAACACTACATTATGGTATTCTTGTCCCGGGGGGATTTGTTGTGGTTGGACCGGCTGAGGAGGACGAGCTTGACTAGCAGAAGTAGTTTGCTGGTTCTGTGGTGGTTGCTGTTGCTGTGCTTGCTGCTGCTGCTGCTGCTGCTGCTGTTGCTGTTGCTGTTGTTGTTGTTGTTGTTGTTGCTGCTGCTGCTGCTGCTGTGGTGGTGGTGGGATCTGCTGAGCAGTAACGGGTGGCGCTTCTAGCAATGAAACGATCTGTGGAGGGAGACGACGAGGATCTTGTAAAGAGTAGAGGTATTGCTTGACTTGTTCCAATCCGGACTTGAGCCGTGAAATTTCCGCAACTAGTTCTTCATTAGCGGTTTGATAATAGTCGACCTTTCCCTTGAGGTTATCAACCCACTGCTTCTTACGTTGACGGCATTTAACCGCTGCGATCCTGTTACGTTCCAAAAATAAATTGCGTCTCTTATCATCTTCCGATTTAGCAAGGCTTTGTTGAGTCGAAGGCGCATTACTGGCTTTCCTCTTTGACACTCGTTTATCAGTGCTAGGGCCAATACCACCCTTCTTCTCCCCACCAGAAGAGTATTTGTACATGCTTTCACTGGATTTATCGAGTAAAACTGCGGGGCTCGCCATTCCTTGTTGGAAAACTTGATGCATTTCTCCATTTGGCCCCAAAATAGACGGACTAAGGCGCGCATTACTAGGTTGCCATTGACCAGGAGTAGTCAATAACGGACTTGGCGATGTAAGCCCTTGGACTCCAGGTAATCTTTGCTGTGGTTGCGGTGGCTGCTGAGGCATTGGTGACTGCGCTGGCATGCCTTCCATTTTCATGTCGCCGCCAGAACTTTTATCAGCAAAACTCTGCTCAAATGGGTTTGGCTCTAATGTTAAACTACTAGGAACTTGATATTTGTCGGACATTTTCTTTTGAGGTGTCGATTTTTGTCTGTTGTTAACTGCGTGGTGTGTGTGTGAGAGTGAGGAGAAAGGAGGGAAAAAGCTCCGGCCGCGATGACGTCATCTAGCAATGCATGCATTTATCATTCTGCTAATTATGTTTATAAATCTATTTGGCAAAGAGCGTCTTTTATATTCGGCCCACTAGTTCGATATTCAACCCTTATCTAATCCCAATTTTAATCGGTTTCGATCCATGACGTAGTTGGCGGTTAGAACCTATGACGTTGTGCTACAGCATTGATTATGCTTCCTCGTGTCCGGTGACGTAATGCCCTTCATCCGTACGTAATCCGCGTACGCGAGGGCCCTGCTTCCAAGTTTAAAGTAACAGTGAGGTTCGTTACTTGGTGACTAATAAAAGCCTACACCTTTTGTCGTAGCCGGGCGTTCAAAACGAATATCTAGACATTTCCTGATTGTATATAGTCATTTTAAAAAGCATCAATGGGCCATTATATGGCCAAATACAGACTACGACTACACAATTAACAATACCATGCGCAATAATAGTGTGGCCGCGCGTTAGAGCAGCTCTATTTGAGCCGATTCGGCGCCGAGGCCCACTGACATATGCGCCCCGATTACGCCCTGACTCACTCCCTACGAGGCCAGGGCCGGTCCGAGATATGCCGGTCGTACCATTGTCAATCGTCTCGGACATTATAAATTAATACTAGCAAAATTAAAACCCTCAAACACCCAAATACGTTTGAAAATGCCCCAGAAATTATTCAGGTTCCGAGGCTTGTTGCTGCCGGGGATAGGTTTTGGTGTCACATGGCAGCGTGGCTAATCTGGGGAACGCTACCCCACATTTTCGCAATGACGGTTATATACCATCACTTTGACGAAATAGGAAAATCATACTATACTTTAATCGATTTTTGAAACATCATAAATCGCTATATTGCCCTTTTTTGGCCCTTAAACACTACATTGAGCATCTTCCTCCCCCTCGGTGCCTGCACCATGCACGAGTCATGCGTTATGCAATATCGTGCGCGCACATTCGCCGGACTATAAGTACCGCATCTGCCGCCGCTAGTTTTCATTAAGATGTCCATTGACCTCAAGAAGGAACAACAAGAATTCGAACAGGAAGTCGCCGACGTTAAAAAGTGGTGGTCGAGCCCCCGGTTTGCCGATACCAAACGTGTTTACAGCGCTGAAGACATTGTGAGCAAGCGGGGCACAATCAAGATCGACTTTCCATCGTCAAAACAAGCAGATAAGCTGTATGAGACTTTGGCTAATCACGACAAGAAGAAGACTGCTTCATTCACCTACGGTGCTCTTGACCCGGTACAGGTAACTCAAATGGCAAAATACTTGGACACAATTTACGTTTCTGGCTGGCAGAGTTCTTCTACTGCCTCCACTTCAAACGAGCCCTCGCCTGACTTGGCCGATTACCCTATGGATACCGTTCCAAACAAAGTAGAACACCTTTGGTTTGCTCAATTGTTCCACGACCGTAAACAACGTCATGAACGACTCACTACACCCGCAGGCCAGCGTTCCAAGCTGGAGTACGTTGATTATTTGCGCCCTATTGTCGCTGATGCCGATACTGGCCACGGTGGTTTGACTGCTACATTTAAGCTCACCAAGATGTTTATTGAGCGTGGTGCAGCTGGTATTCACATTGAGGATCAAGCTCCTGGTACCAAGAAATGCGGTCATATGGCGGGTAAAGTCTTGGTTCCCGTACAGGAACATATCAATCGTCTTGTTGCCATCCGTGCCGCTGCCGATGTATTTGGCTCTAATTTATTGGCAGTTGCTCGTACTGATTCGGAGGCGGCTACTTTATTGACAAGCACTATCGACTACCGTGACCATTACTTTGTTGTTGGATCGACCAACCCTGACATTGCTCCTCTAGTTGATGAGATGATTGTTGCTGAGACCAAGGGCGCGTCTGGAGCTGCTCTTGCACAGATTGAGACCGAATGGACCTCAAAAGCTGGCCTTTGTCTCTTCCACGAGGCGGTCATCAATGAGATCAAGCGTGGCAACTATAACAACAAGGAGGCGCTTATCGCCAAAGTCCAAGAAAAGTTGACCCCTACCAGCAATGTTCCCAATTCTGAGGCTCGCAAATTTGCCAAGCAGCTTCTCGGAAAGGATATTTACTTTGACTGGGAGAAGCCCCGTGTCCGTGAAGGTTACTACCGGTACCAAGGAGGAACCCAGTGTGCCGTAAACCGTGCTCGTGCCTATGCTCCTTACTGCGATCTTATCTGGATGGAGTCTAAGCTTCCTGATTACAACCAGGCCAAGGAGTTTGCTGATGGAGTTAAAGCGGCATGGCCCAAGAAATGGCTGGCCTACAACTTGAGTCCTTCATTTAACTGGACGACTGCCATGTCCCCCGATGAGCAGCGCACCTATATTGACCGTTTGGCGAAGCTGGGCTATGTATGGCAATTTATTACTTTGGCTGGTCTGCACACCAATGCACTTGCTTCTGCAGCATTTGCCAAGGGGTACAGCGAGCGCGGTATGCATGCTTATGGCCAAGACGTGCAGGCTCAAGAGCTCAAGTACAATGTCGACGTGGTCAAACACCAAAAATGGTCCGGTGCTGAGTATATTGATGATATCCTCAAGACATTGACTGGCGGTGTGACCTCAACTGCTGCGATGGGTGCCGGCGTTACTGAGGATCAATTCAAGGCTAAAGTCTAAGGTTCAAGGCGCGAAAGGCGATAGAAACGACCTAAAGTTCAATAAACGAAATAATATTTAAAAAAAAAAAAGAGAAAGTGATATGTATGTTGAATAAATCATGTGTGGTGGTGAATTGCTTGTCCATTCTTTACACCACGACCTTACAACATGACTCGTCGGATCACTGCCAAAGATATTGCGCGGGCGCCGTCCAATTTGGTTGTGAGCAGCGCGCAACTTGACCAAACGCAATTAAACAACTGCGCTATGCTTCAGCTTGTAAATAAAGTAGAGAAAATGATAAGGGAGATCGATACGATGCACAAGTTAATTCTGTTTATGAAGGAGGATGCAATGGTGCTTGACGCGAAGCACCGGGCCGAAGTTGCATCATTTAAACTTATTATTGAGGATTTAGTGGTTAAAAGTCGTCAACAGAGCTTAACTGAGCAGTATAGACGGTTTCCTGCTAGTAAGTTAGTATCGCCCCCAGTCGATGAAATATTCGAGACGAGCTCTATATATAGCCAAAATTAGTAGCATTTTTATTTTTATCTTTCTTTTTTATCTGTCTTTTCTTGTGTAATGTACTATTTGCCTTTTATGCGGCATTATGCTCTCCTTTGCGTAAGACCCCCTTGAATGTTTACATTATTCTGCACAATGGATGCATAACGGGAGGTAAAAAGTGCCAAATGATGGGAGTTTATGATCAAGCGATTATTTGGCAGGAGGGCGGTAGGAAATTCTTGGAGCAAAAAGTTGCATTGTACTCAAATCCGGTTATTTATAAACGTTTACACGTGGCCTGAGCTCCACACGCATAGCTAGTAGTTTGGTGGCATGGCATGCATCATGCGGCCGCATTGTGCAGTGATTATATACGTCATTCAGGAATTCTACCTTCCTTCCCATGAGTAACCAAGGATACTATGTAAGTATTTGAGCGCCGCGAAACAAAGCAACCGGTTTTTGGCTGGTTGATCCAAAAGGGCGAACCCTCGTCACCAGTAATACTAACCTAGCAGCAACAAGGTAACTACGGACCCCCACAAGGTGCCCCTGGTGGTGACCGTGGTTATGGCGGCCAGCAGGGAGGTTACTATCAACAAGGTCCTCCTCAGCAGCAATACGGTGGAGGCGGCTACCAACAGGGCCCACCCCAACAGTACGGCGGTGGAGGCTACGGACAGCAACAACAACCAGTTTATGTCCAACAGCCACAGCAGCAACAGAGCGACCATGGCTGCTGCTGTGGTTGCTGTGCGGCCTGCTTGGCGATTCTCGCGTGCGAAGAGTGCTGCGACTGTCTTATGCAGTAAAATATAGTTAGAACTGTGAAATATTATGCCTATAAATTGTTATTGAGACCGGTTCACCTGTGCGATTGTGCGATTGTGCGATTGTGCGATGGTGCGATGGTGAGATGGTGCGATGGTCTGGTCGTCGGCCCTTGGCGCCTCCTGCTTCGCCCAATTCTGCTTCGCCCTGGGCGGCGGCCATGCAACACCCCCCAGGCGGTGCTAATGTGCGGCGCCCTAACCCAGCCAAATATATCCTTCTGTTAATTTGTAATAGGCGTGTTTAGCCACCGAGTAATCGAATCAATAGTTTTTGATTATTAGCGCCCGCGATGAATCCGTTTGAAACCCCTTCCGAGGCTTATTTAGAGCCTCAGCAAGCGGCCCATGGGTCTTTGGGTACGCCACGACATGTGGTGTCGTTTTTGCCCGATGAGCGGTACTCCGATGACGACGACGAGTCGGCAGACAATTTCGGTGATCTGCCCAACGATCTCAATCGTAAGGACTCTAGAGTACAACGTCATCGCTGGGGCACTCAGAGGCATAGTACTAAAGACCGACCAAAGCGCTCAAATACGCTGTTTCGTCACAGATCATCGGCAAAGAAGCACGCCGATAAAAAAGATGGTCAACAACCAGACACTACCCACGTGGCAAGCCGCCATATTTACTGTAATATGGATCTACCGGAGAATTTTAAAGATCCGCAAACAGGATTGCCTATCCAGGATTTCACAAGAAACAAAATCCGTACCACAAAATATACGCCGCTCTCATTCTTACCCAAGAACTTGTATTTGCAGTACAAAAACGTGGCAAACATTTATTTCTTGTTTATTGTCATTTTAGGTGCATTCAGTATTTTTGGCGTCCAAAATCCTGGTCTTACCGCCGTACCGGTGGTTGTGATTGTTGTCATTACTGCATTCAAAGACGCTATCGAAGATTATAGGCGTACGTTACTCGATCTTGAAATCAACAACATGTTGACCCAGGTTTTAAGTGTACCAAACGTTAATGTCAATACCGAGAAAATCAGCCTTTGGCGGCGCATCAAAAAGAGTACTTCGCACTCAATGTTTGCATTCGGTAATTGGATCAGCCGCAAAAGAGCCGAGAAAAAGGGTAAAACATTCACTCCAAAGTTTCTTAAACCAACTGATATCGCTTCAGTGTACAGTGAGGGCGAGTACCAGATGGATGATCTTGAGCCACCCAATGCAGAGCCAGGTGAATCAATTATTGACAATTCAGTACCAGCTCAAGGCCATAAGTTTGTCCGGGATTTTTGGAAAAACGTTAAAGTGGGCGACTTTGTCCGCATCCGTAACGATGAGGAGGTGCCTGCCGACGTGGTAATCCTCTCTACGAGTGAAGATGATGGTGCTTGTTATGTCGAAACAAAAAACCTCGACGGTGAAACTAATCTCAAGATTCGACAAGCCCTGAGATGCGGTAGAGGTATTACAAAGGCCACAGACGCGGAAAGAGCTCGATTTTGGATCGAAAGCGAAGGACCCTTGCCAAACCTCTACCAGTACCAAGGTGTTGCTCGCTGGAGCCATCAAGGCCTCACTAATAGCGAGCCAATTTCTATCAATAATCTATTATTGCGGGGTTGTACGCTAAGAAATACCGAGTGGGTCATTGGTGTTGTCATTTATACTGGTATGGATACAAAAATCATGATCAATGCTGGTATTACTCCTACAAAACGGTCATTTATCCAGCGCTCTTTAAATCGCTACGTCGTTTACAATTTTGTTTTGCTGTTTATCCTTTGTTTACTGGGTGGTATCATTAATGGTATAAGCAAGCGGGAAACTAATACCTCTTTGCGGTTCTTTGAAGACTATGGTGACATTGAGACTCCGGCAACCGCTGGTGTAGTAACATTCTGGGCCGCTCTAATCCTTTATCAAAGTTTGGTTCCTATTTCGCTTTACATTTCAATTGAAATCGTCAAGACTTGCCAGGCTTTTTTCATCTATTCCGACTGTTATATGTACTATGATAAGCTGGACTATCCTTGTACTCCGAAATCATGGAATATCTCCGATGATCTTGGCCAAATTGAGTATGTGTTTAGCGACAAAACCGGTACTTTAACCCAAAATGTTATGGAGTTCCGCAAATGTACAATCAATGGTGTCGCCTATGGTAAGGCTTATACAGAAGCAATGGCAGGCCTCAATAAACGACAAGGAATTGATGTTGAAGAGAAATCACGGCAAATGGCGTTTGAAATTTCAGAGGATAAGAAAAATATGATTGAAAAACTCAGAGGTATTTCAGATAATCCGTACCTCATTCCTGATCGAGTTCAGTTTGTATCTTATGATTATGTGAAGGATTTGGAGGGGTCTTCTGGACCTGAACAAGCCATGGCAAATCGCCAGTTTATGCTTGCCCTTGCAATCTGTAACTCTGTTATTACTGAAGCAGCCAAAGATATTCCTGGGCACAAGGATTTCAAAGCTCAAAGTCCTGACGAAGCAGCACTTGTTTCTGCAGCTCGTGACGTTGGATTTGCATTCGAGGGGCGTACTCGCCGTGGTGTCGAAATCAACGTGCAAGGTGAATTACAAGAGTTCCAAATCCTTAATATTCTCGAGTTCAACTCTACTCGTAAGCGTATGAGTTCAATTGTGAAGATGGACGGCAAGATTGTCCTCATTTGTAAAGGTGCTGATTCTATCATTTACGAACGTCTGGCAAAGGGACAGCAACAACAATTGCGCGAGAAAACCGCTGTACAACTCGAAGAATTCGCCAGTGAGGGTCTTCGTACTTTATGCATTGCTCAACGTGAATTGACACCAGCTCAATATGCCCAGTGGAATGCCGCACATGAACAAGCAGCCGCTTCCATCGAAAACCGTGAAGAAAAATTAGAAGAAGTTGCTGACTCCATTGAACAGAACTTGACTTTATTGGGTGGTACTGCTATTGAGGATCGTCTCCAAGATGGTGTACCCTCTACAATTTCTTTACTTGCCGATGGTGGTATTAAACTATGGGTCCTTACTGGTGATAAAGTAGAGACTGCCATCAACATTGGGTTTTCATGTAATTTGCTCACCAACGACATGTCCTTACTGGTAATCAAGATTGAAAATAATGATGAAGCAAGTGTTGCTGCGCAGATTGACGAGTACTTGCACAAGTACTTTCATATGGATGGCAGCTTTGAAGAACTCGAGAGGGCCAAACTGGACCACAGCGTACCGACAAAAGATCATGCAGTTGTCATTGATGGCGATGCGTTAAAGCTTGCATTGCACCCAGCTATTCAGCATAAATTTTTATTACTTTGCAAACAGTGTAGTTCCGTTCTCTGCTGCCGTGTTTCGCCCGCTCAAAAGGCTGCTGTTGTTCGCATGGTGCGCAATACGCTCAATGTCATCACTCTCAGTATTGGTGATGGTGCCAACGACGTGGCAATGATTCAAGAGGCTGATATTGGTGTTGGTATTGCTGGTGAAGAAGGTCGCCAAGCCGTTATGAGCTCTGATTACGGTATTGGACAGTTCAAATACTTGGGCCGGTTGGTGCTTGTACATGGTCGTTGGTCGTATAAACGGCTCGCCGAAATGATCCCCAACTTTTTTTATAAAAACGTTGTTTTCACACTAACACTGTTTTGGTATGGAATTTTTACAAACTTTGACGTGAGTTATCTCTATGACTACACGGTGGTTATGTTTTTCAATCTTGCATTTACCTCATTGCCGGTTATTATGATGGGTATATTCGACCAAGATGTCCCCGATAAGATTTCCTTGGCAGTTCCTCAATTATATCGTCGCGGTATTCAGCGACTCGATTTCACGGAGCTCAAATTCTGGTTATATATGGCTGAAGGTTTGTTCCAGTCATTTATTTCATTTTTCTTCCCGTACTTTGTGTGGGCCCCTGGCCGATTTGAGAGCATGCATGGAAGCCCTACGAACCAGCGGTTCTGGATTGGTATTGCAACGAGTACAATTGCGGTTGCTGCCAACAATATGTATGTTCTTGTCAATATGTATCGGTGGGATTTTATTACTGGAATCATTGTTGTCGTTTCGACGTTGTTGACATTTTTCTGGAACGGTGTTTACACGAGCTTTGTTGCGTCGTCGCAATTTTATCAGGCCGCAGCTGAAGTATATGGAATGCTCAACTTTTGGGCCTTACTGCTGCTTGGGTCTGTGATGTGCATGATGCCACACGTTGCGATTCTATTATTCCGTACCATGTGGCGACCGCTCGATGTTGACATTATTCGTGAGCAATGGAAACTTGGTGAATTTGACCAAGTTATGGCCAATCCTCAAGCGGCTGATGATCCCGATACTGGAAAGTACAAGAATCCATACCGACCGAAAAATGGTACTTTTCAAAAACATGGTGGTGGTGGACGTCTCAAGCGTATCTCACGCATTGCCGGCCGTGTTCCTGGAGGTCATGTTCCGTATGAGATCAATAATGATAGCCACACTGATATTATGCGCAGTCCTGATGTGGTGCGGATTGGTAGCAGTAATTTCCGTACCGAAGAGCATGATTGGGGCCATGATATGGGCGAATACCGTCCTCGCGAGTGGGCCCGTAAATCCATCAGCGAAGATATGCGCAAAAGCCTTGATATGTCGCGACAGACGGCCCGGTTTGAGCAAGAGCCAGAGTTTGCCAGGGACTTTTTCACCACTCAAGATATTGATGAGATTGAGACCGCAGAGGGGCTCATGAGTCGTGCGCCTCCTCCTCGGCCCCATCGAACCAGCCCCGATCAAGATCAGAGTCCGTTTGGAGACCCGCTGTGATCTCCAGATTTGACAGTTTTAGCGCAGGTCGCTATATTTATGACAATAGATAGGATTATTCTACAAATAAGTCTACAAAATAAAAGTAAATATTCACAATAATGCATTTTAGTATGGGTGTGTTCCATAGGTACTAAGGGTGAGGGAGCCCAACGAGCCACCGGTGGGCCCATACGATGCTAAATGGGTATAATCGCTTGGTGTTGAATGATGGCGATAAATGCTTGGTGGTTATAAAGAGCAGTGGCGTCTATTATTTCTTTGGGTGATGATGATGGTTGTTGCTCTATTATTCTTTGGAGTAGCGGTAGTGGATGGTTGCGTGTGCAATACTACTACTGTACCAAGAGGGGAGGGAGAAGGAGGATGGGTCACTTGCTATCACAATGATTTCTTCCAGGCCAAGTACTCGTGGAATCTGATCTTTGCATACGATGCATAATCAAAGTCAATCTCGCTTTGAGTGCTTTGGATTACGGCCCATACTCCCCAGTAAAAACCCGGGAGTCCCCAGAACGCCTTGAGCTGCTGCACAACCGTATTAACAGAGTCATTGGATCCTGAAGCTTGTAAATAAGCGGCGACCCATTCAGCTACTGTAGCTGATTCAGGGGCCGGAATCTTGGCGGTATCGCATTCATAGCCCTGCCACTCCATAAAATGATTAACAATATCAAATGCACGAGGGCATCGCTGAGAATACTCGTAATCAATAAATTGTACTTGTAGCTCGGCCCCCTCTTTACTATTAGCAGTGGTCTCTGGCAACAAAATGTTTCCACACAAAAGGTCATTGTGGCCCATGACGATTGGACCCCCCAGTTGAGAGTAATTTTTCTTGAACCATTCAAACTCGACCCGTAGTTCAGCCTTGGTCAACTGGAGCATGTTATCGGGGGCCAGCTCGATCCACTCGGTAATGGCATCAAAGATTGTCGAATCAAAGGGAATATCGTCTACGCGTAGTTGGGCGTGCCACTGACCAAGGCGTTGAGCTATTGCTAGGCGAATCTTGGGGTCACTAAGGTCCTTGTAGTCTGCAGGAGTCCCCGAGACCCAGCCATAGATAAGGCCGTTACCAAACCGACAGTAAAGCGGAGAGGCCATTCCCAACTGTGAAAGGCGTTCGTGCACAGCGTACTCGCGCTCACGGTTAATAAAAGTCGCAGTACCGCGGCCAAACAGCCGCACCAGCGCGCGTTGACTCGGCGTCTCGACCTTGAGAAGCTGATTTGTGATGCCGCCGTTGAGAGTTTTGAGGGCCACCGGTTCTGATGTCGCTAGCACTTGCTCGACAAGTGCCGTCACTTGCTGGTTTTCCTCGTTATTCTTGTTAAACTGCACATAAGTGTCGAGCAGCTCCATGACCATAGAGGAGGAGAGAC
Organism: Wickerhamiella vanderwaltii; assembly: GCA_030582415.1. Lineage (NCBI taxonomy): Eukaryota > Fungi > Ascomycota > Dipodascomycetes > Dipodascales > Trichomonascaceae > Wickerhamiella > Wickerhamiella vanderwaltii. The sequence goes on along the minus strand of JAKTWR010000089.1, from coordinate 3,710 downwards.
AATGTAGGACGCGATGACAAAGGGGCCACACGACGCAAGTGACAGGGGATAGGCAACAAAAGTAGACGCCCGTAACAAGCGGGAGTATTTCTTTGTGTATAACGGATAGATATTTAACTAAATATAGGGATTTGGCCTAATTAGAATTTATACTAATCTCGGTATCTCGAACAAGAGACATATTCTGCATATCTATTGGTCTCGGCATTTTATCGCTTTTCCCCCACATACGCAAAGCGTCCTTTTTTTTTTTTTTTTTTGTGAACTTTGACAAAGCGGCCGATCACGTGCGGTCCTTCCTCCGGTGTAAAAAGCTGTTATCATGATTACCAAGACAAATTGATAGCCCAAAAAGTCATGGGCTACCCGAGCGATATATGCAAGTCTGTGCTAGCATCAATCTTGTTGTTTAAATGCAACGAGCAAATGACGAGAGCGGCACATTGTCCGGGTAATAAAAATGAATGGTATGCTAAATAAATATATTAATGCAAGGTTGTTAAATTAAAAATGCTGTGGCGGGGACGACGACGGCGGTGGTGGTGCAACGAGTCAAAATGCAGCTACTGCACTCTCGTATGGTGGTACCCAAAGACCAGGAGGAGTTAGTGGGGCACGGATTCGTTGTTGAAGAAACGATTGATAACGGTCGTGCCATTGATGCCAGTGTGCGGTTGAGCGGATGTCGAAATCCCAGTTTAATGTCTTGAGCCAGGACGCCTCTGCGCGGGTAATTTGAGCGGCAGGAATACCGGTTGCTTGGCACCAACTCGAGTTGGTAAAAGTATTGTCATCGTGGACCTTGTTTGCGAGGGCCAGTGCCACTACAAACATTAGGTAGTGCATGTCGTAGTCGCACTCGCGTGGGTCGGGGAAATCGCCCAGAGTCCAGCGGTGGGTCAAGTAGCAGAGGCTTAAAAGAATTGTATGTTTGGAGAGTCGCGTACTGCGCAAAACCCCCTGAACAAACCGCTGGAAGCTTTCGTTTTGGGCATCTGTCCACATATTGTGGCCATTGCTCATGATCGAGTATGCGTTAATACTCAAAAACTCCACCATTGCCTGCTCGTCGTATTCTTCAAATGTGCCTTCGAGAGTTGGTGATGGCAGGGACGTAGGCTGCATACGTGGAGCGTAGGCATAAGGGTAGTAATAGCCGTACTGAGGTTGGACCGGTTGGACTGGTTGGACCGATTGGCCCTGAGGCATTTGTTGGGGTTGTTGGATCTGAACCGGTGGAACTTGGACTGGAGGCATTTGTTGGGGTTGCGGGACTTGGACTTGTGGAAGTTGTTGGACCTGAGGCACCTGCGACACCTGTGACACCTGAGGCACTTGCGACACCTGAGACACAGGCATTGGCATCTGATACATTGCATGGTGTCCGTGTGATTGATTGGATGTTTGCTGTTGCCATCCTACTGAATATTGATTGAATTGACCAGTTTGACCAACGGCTGTTGCTGGTTGCGAATTGTTAGTACCAGCTTGAATTGGAGCTTGACTTCCATTAGAAACAGGATTGGCATAATTGTAATAATTGTAAACCGGTGCATAGGGATTGGACCATTCATTATGATCGGTCGTCCATTGACCATTCATTGGGCCATTATCATAGAATTGAGCGGCCATGTGCAAGTATAACTAACAAAAGTATCTCGCAATGTCTATAATTGTAGCTTTTCACTAGAGCCCCTGCCGGTTTGGCGATGGTCCTTTATATAAATCTGCACGTTCACTCATTTCCCTCTTCTGCTTATGCGTGATGATGAAAAAAGCATCATGTAGGGTTTGGGCTTTGTCGTTCTGTTGGTGCTGCCTGCTGCTGCCTGCTGTTCAAAGCGCATGCTGCACAGCGGGTTTAGCGGCCCCCCTCTCCCCCTGTGCTGAACTAATCGCGCAGTAATTGTAGTTTGTGTAATGAATAGCGACGTTGGTTTGCTGATAATTGGGCGGTAACGAATTGTTGCTATACGGTTGTGGTTATAATTATAATTGATTTAATTTTTTTTCTACCGACGTTTGTATTTAACTAGCTTAATTTCCTACATCTGATTCTTCTCTAAAAAAAACATATGCCCGGGGCTCTGATTTTCGTTGCACGGAATTGCAGTACAATGGCAAAACGAATAAACTGAAAACTGACAGTCAGGGTTGGGGCTACACGGCAGATGAGCATAGAAACCAGCGAAAAACCGCCGTTGTATGGAGAGCCTTTTGTGGAATCCAGAGAATTAAACCATATTGCTTGTGCTAAATTTTCTTTTCGTCCGGTGTTATCCCCAGCTTGTCCACCAGCGAATAGGTACCATCACGCTATCCGTCTCTCAGGAGCTGCACTGCACGACGATGCTGACACATGTGACGCAGCACGCTCTCTGCACATGGAGAATGGAAAATCTGATTGCAAGTGTAGTTAGTACCTTTAGGTAGATTACAAAGGTAATTAGTAGTTGGCGGGGAAGTTTTTCAATAGCTAACCTATTAATCGAAAATATAGCCAAGACATGTCCGCGAATCCCGGCCCCACGTGGTCAACCTACCGACTGGTTCGGCCCTATCCGTTACTGCCAGCCACGGCATTGCACGCCCATGGCTTGCGGGAGGGTTAGGGTAGGCACTGCTTTCCATTTGCCAATCATTGGCACTTGTCCAATTTGGGATACGATAAAACCTCCAGAGAATTCATAACCAATAATGTAGTTGGGTTGTAAAATTTTTGCCAATACATGCGTCTATATAACGAATTTCCCCCCAAACTTTTAATGCCCTGCACATGATGGCACGAGTTTTCGCACACTGCGTTTGAGGCCAAAAAGCGGGAATATTAAAGAAAATATTGCAATCATTGGGATACATGGCTATTTATTAGAAAACGGGGAGGGTTTTTTAGAGTAAAGTTTTTAGTCCTTTTGGAGGGCGGAAAAAATTATAATCGAGTGGATTTCATGCCAGGCGGTGCCGTCACTGCTGAGCCGGTGCCTCGTGATGGTGACATATCCGTGACTCAGCCGCAGCTGAGATCGACCCAACTGGGGACCTAACTGGGGACCCAACTGGTCGATCTAATAGTCATCACCAACTATGAGGTTTGACGGGCCAGTACATGTGGCGTACAATGAGTGTTGTCCGTCCTGTGACTAAGCACTGTCTCCACACCTTAGCGTGTGATATCAACAGAGTAGTAGAAAGCACCTGCAAAAGTTTTTCTAATATGCGATAAAACAAGGAACTAGATAGATTAAACAGATCCATAGAATACCCCTCGATACCGGGTATTGATTCTATTGCTAGTTTACTACGAGTAATGCTAAAAAAAGAAAAAAAAGAGGAACTTGCTGCGCTCGCGGTACCCCGCTACCCCGCTTTGCCACGTTTGCTCGTTTTGCCCTCAATTTGTTGATTGCGCCCCAATCGCAATCGAAAAGGTGGGCTACATATTTGTATAATGATGGATTATATTACCCAGTATATATCAATAGTATGGCCGTTAGCTACAATTTATCGCATCCAAACGCAATGTCTCATTTAACCCCTAGAGTTTGCACGAGAGCCGTCGCCTTCGGCCACGTGACTTGCGAGGCTGCTCCTCATCTGCAGACACGAGTAAAACGTTTTCATCTACTCCCGCATCTAGCTTGTTCAAGCATACAAGGGCATGGGCAAGATCGAGGCTTGGTTTACCCGCTTCGTCGACTTGATGAAAAGCG
>JAKTWR010000088.1:0-28189 GCA_030582415.1 Wickerhamiella vanderwaltii | reverse complement strand
GAACAACAACCAACTTCACTACTAAATACTATGTCTTCCAAGATTATCAATACAGTGCAGAATATGCAAGAGGGCATGCAGGCCCAGTACAGTCAATCAACTAAAGTTTCTAATGGTTTAATATATATATATATATATATAGGAAAGTAATTCGTCAGCTTTGTCCTCACCTTCGTATAGTGACTAGAGTATACGGGTGGCTTTACTCACGTGACTGGAGACCCATTTAGGACCCTGCACGAGTGCCCCTTGGACGTTGGAGAGATGGACAGCATACTTCAGACCTACGATATTACGACCGAATTCCCCTCATCATGGGACGAAAGTAGGCAGGACTTGGCAGACACCACGGTCGGTGCTACCTCTAAAAAGGTCCTCATCAACCAGTTGATCACAAACCTCAAATCCAGTAACATGGACACCACAAATGATGAAACCGATCCTTTGGGCCACGGTCAATCCGTTTTCAACACTATGCATTCAAAGGGCCTCGATATAGATTCATTGCCCGATGAGCGTGGCGTTTATCTTCCGAGTTCTACTAAGTTCAACGCTCGTGCGTATTTGAATGTCGTGCATGGTGATTCCAGTTTTGAGCAGCTAAAACAAAGCTTGAACTATCTGAAGCATTCAATTTCGCAAAAATCTAATCGTGAGGTAAACGTTGGAGAGGACTACAAACAGTTTGTGACGTCGAAGCAGCAGTTGGATCACGTCTTGGCCATGATTTCTAGTGATAAATCGGATGGTCTTCATGTCCATCAATTAACAGACCAATTAGATGAAGCTCTGCGCTCTTATACGCTTTTAATGAGACCACTAGAAGAATGTGCAGGAGTGCGCGAACGATATCAAACTGCACTTGGGTTAGTGAAAAGTCACAAATATGTCCTTGGGTTGCCGTCAACACTCGCTCAACACCTGCGAAACCTTGAACATGACGAGTTTATTCGTGATTGGCGCACAGGTCGTGATTACCTTGCTGAATTGAAGGAGTCATCCAAGAGCGTAGACTGCCATAAGATTGCAAATCTTATAGAAGAAAAAGTTCGTGTTATTGTTGAAGAGTATCGTGTGACTGTATGGAAGCAGCTGATGCACACACAAGTTGATAAATTGTATGCACGCCACCTCGAAATGCTCCATGATCTTGAAGTGAAAGAAAACCCCCTCTACGAATGGATGAAGTATCAAGTAACTCAAATCCATGGTGGGTTCAATGACTTTTTTGAACGCTCTGCCCAGAAATTAACATCGATATATCGCGTCGAGCGCCTACAGGAGAGTGATACTGCTGATGTCGTGACATATTTGAAGAATCTCGAATCAGATACAACCTGCTTGGACTCCTATGATGTGATTGAGCACTGGATGGCTTTGCAGCAGGTATTCGGATCGCTACATGAACATGTTATTAAAGCTATGGCATTTTGGAAAGAATATAATTTAATCCTCTCTGGTCGCAAAACGGTAGCCTCAATACAATTGAATTCTCAGCAAGAGCTCGAAATTCGTAATAAGTTCCTTGCAATTGTGGAGCAGATATCCATTTCTCTTCTGAGCCTGGCCGAACCTCCGCAGGATGACTCGGAAATGACAGGGACCAATTGCTATTTCCCCAAGAATGCAAACTCACTGAGCACTGCAAGATATTTGAATCAAATCTCCAATATTTTAACCGCCATTGAATCTGAAGTGAATCAACCGGTATTTTCTCAGACTTTAGTCCGCATTAGGACTTTATTTGTAAATCTAATTTCCAACAGCTGGCTTCGTGATTGCCGGAACCTTGGCAAGCTTCAAGATTTGAGCAAAGGTGACGCAAATAAAAACCTCAACATAGCCACTGCTTGTTTCGAAAGCTTTCACAAGTGGATTTTGTCTGAAATCCGCAAAATTGGTCTTCCCCCTTCTAAACAGCTGGACTCTACCTTTACTGCTGTTCTATCCAGTTCCTTGCAGAGTTTCTATCAGCATTTAGGCGAATGTAGGACCATGCAAGGCGCGGGAATCATGGTGGATGGCCTCTCGCCTGAGCCAATTGACCAAGAAGTGCGCCTACTCATTACGATGAGCAACGTATACACCATCAAAACTGAGGCGATCCCAGAACTTTACAAGGTTTACGCAATTCTTTTCGAGAGAAATGGTGGTGATGCCAACTACAAAGCGATTGGCGAGACTGCTGATGAGCTGGGTAAGGAGATGTTTACTCACTACACTCAAACAAAACGATCGCAGATCAATAAGATAATGACTGATAGTTTGACATCAAAGAGTGCAGTATGGGCCGCCCAAAATGAAGATCCGAAGAAGATTTCCCAGCACATTTATGAAGTACTGATGCTTCTTGTAGAAACACAGGCCAAATTCATTGTTTATGCGCCGCATCATATTGCACCAATATTGCGCGACCTTTACCATCACTTTTTAACGGTGTTTTTACAGGGCGTTCGTGAGTTTGATCAACTTGGACGCTTGGGCACATTGCAATTAATTGCCGATCTTGATTTTGTGTGCGAAATCATGGTAACATTACACAGCCCCAAGGAACAGAGATTGTATGCGCAAACAACAGAGGCTATCAAGGCAATAAGCTCGAAATCTCTGGTTGCAGACCGTGATGCCCCGAGTAAGAAGGTAGCGCCGCTTGTCGAACGGTCTCTTGATCAAGAGAAGCTGGCATTTGCGTGCTTTAAGACTATATCACGCACATAAACAAGAGTATTTATATCTAATTTGTAAACACAAGGAGGTGGACTGACCTGTAAATACGTCACCGTTTACGTAGCCATTACTCCACTCCAACCTACCCACATACTGAATAGCCTTAGGGTTACCATCGTTGGATTGACGCATCTTGAACACTCCTTAATGAGAGGGCTAAATTGATCAACTCACGCCATTAATTTGTTCTCCACCACAGGTGCGGGGCGGGCTCGATATCCACTTTCTTTTTTATCTTTTTCCTAATTATCACATGCAAGACGACGCGCGATGACAGCCATTTGGAATCTTCCCACCCCACTCCCTCCTCTGACATAACCATGGATGATCGAGACTGTGATCATAATTAGACACGGGGATCGACTTGATAAGGAGGATAAAAATTGGATATACACTTCCCCTATGCCGTGGGATCCTCCTCTCAGCGCCAAAGGATTTGACAGGGTGCATCAATTGGCGGAGGAGCTGAATAAAACAGATGTAACGTATCCGGTAACACTATACACGAGCCCATTTCTTCGCTGCGTACAGACTGCTTTAGCGGTAGCGGAGAAATTTGACGTTCAAATGAAATTTTGCTCCATTTTAGGCGAATGGATGACCCCCGAATATTTTCCTGCTGGCGCACCGCCTGACGATGATCACATGTCAATTGCCGCCAATTCAAAAATCGAGCTAATGAGAAATAGAGCCACCAAAATTGACTTTACATGGGATATAAAAACTCTCGGTAAAGCCGGTGAATATGGAGAAACTTTTGTCGAGATGCACGAACGAGCCCAGCGAGCCCTCAGTGCCGCCCTGAATGGTGATGGCACGCTGATAATCGTGAGCCATGGCAGCCTCTGCAATAGTCTGCTCGCTGAGATCCGACAAGTCCCTCAAATGGAAATCATTGGAATGGGCGAGTACGTTGTTATTCGACGATAGCACGAGCGTCGCCAGCTGCCATCGGGGCAAGCTCTAATGACGTGATATTGTAGTCTACATAGAATAAAAGAATATATAGATATAGTCTTAATGAACAGAGATGATTTATTGGAAGGACTTGTCCTTTTGGATGCTGTCGCGAAGAGATTGAGCATCGGTCTGGAATTGATCGACGTGGGACTTGTCAAGCTTGACATTACCGACAAGAGAGGGGGTTTCACCATAAGTGTTTAAAACCTCTTCAGTAGTAGGATGGCTAGCGGTTGTGGTAGCACCAGTAGTGATGGGGGCAGCGGAAGCAGATCCAGTTGTGGCACCAGTGGTGTGGGCAGTTGTAGTAGATGCAGAGTGGCCGGGGACATCTGGGACACCACCACGGTTACGGCTGGTGTTGGTAAACTTCTTTACAAATTGAATTTGGGAACCGGCCTTTTCGTGGGCAATCTTCTCGAGTTTAGCCTGCTGCTGGGACAGGTGAACCTGGGCTTGAGTGATAGCCTCATCGACTTGGGGCTTGAATTGAAGGTAAGCAGAGGGAAGAACAAAGGCGCTAATAATGGCAATAAGTGCCAAAGTGCGGACAGTGACAAGTCCGAGCACCTTGTACAAGAACCAAGAAGCAAAAGCGATCTGGAGATTGAGAACAGGGCTCTGAGTATCAAGCAAGTGCTCAATGCCGTGTAGACCACAGCGAACGCTTTTTGCAATGCTAGTGGAAATATTCTGGATTGCTTGCTCGCGGGGTAAGAAGCGGGATGGACGGTAGGTACCAATGATTCCGTTCTTATTTCCATTGATAAAGCGAGTGGCAATTTCCAGTACGCTGAGAAGGGCCAACAAGTAAAAGGTAAGGCGCAAAAACAGACGGAGGGCAAAACTGCTGCTCACAAAAAACCAGGTGAAAAACACCTCGCCAAAGAGAGTTGCGGTCTTGACTGGATCTTTCCAGGCAAGAATGGTGGGTACATTGAAGCCCTTAAATTTATGGGGGGCAGGAGCCACTGGGGTACTTGCGGGTACAGAAGACATGCGGAGGGTAAGTAAGGTTGCGTAAAAACCAAGCGTTGTTTAATGGACTATCTAGTAGAAGCCCTAACCCACACAGATATGTGGCTTCTGCAGATTGCTCACACGACATGCGTAGTAGGGACAGAAATCAGAAATACAAAGGGAGAGCTCAAACAGAAGTTATATACAAGAGTAAACTAAGCGCCTCGATACCCACGGCTCACATGTTCATAGTGTCGCAATACATTGCATATGCATAAATCTTGCGTTTTATAAGCATGGTCTTGCTAGATAACTGTTGTTTTTTTTTCATCGTCAATACGCTAGTGATGCGCACACAAGAGCTTAATCAGAGAGAATTAGAGTTAGGTGTGCCACCTGAAGCTAGCTGGCACCAAGACTATAAAGATAGTAGCTATATTTATGTGGGTAACTTGCCCCAAGGACTCACAGAGGGGGACTTGATTATCATATTCTCGCAATTTGGGACCCCAATTTATGCGCAAATTGCTCGTGACAAGCGATCTGGGAATGCATTAGGACACGCACATATTTGCTATGAGGACCAAAGATCTACTATACTGGCTGTAGACAACTTTGATGGAGTGGAGTTGCTTGGCAAAAGGTTAAAAGTAGATCACTCTCATTATAAAGCCGAAAATAATGTCCCATTGCATGTTTTATATAACGAGCCCGAGGGTCTCTTTTGATGGCCCTTGAATCCTAGGAACTTTGTCATCATCAATGAGCGGTCTGCAAGACAGAAGACGAAATTTAGGACCCACTGATTTTGCTCCTTTACAGCTTGTCAAACAAGCAGATGAATTTCAACACAAAGATGAACTCCGGCCAGTATTTATGAGTCAAGGAGTTGCCAAAAATGCCAGTGGATCAGCTTATGTAGAAGTAGGTCGTACAAGACTTGAATGCTGTGTATTCGGTCCTCAGCCGCTTCGAGGAAAATTCCAGAGCCGAGCTGAGATCTCAGTTAGCGTCAAAGTACAGCCTTTTGCAAAGATTTCGGGTAGCGAAAGCCTTGAAAGGCTTACTGAGGATTTTGTTCGTTCCGCATTGTTAAGGGCTGTCGTACTGGATGCATACCCCAAAAGCGATATTTCCATCCTAATTAATATCCTCAGTGGGCCAGATACGTTTACTACCACAATGGCGGCTGCTACTAATGCAACTACAATGGCATTAGTGAATGCTGGTATTGCCATGCACGATATGGTTACCGCCACCGCAGTCAGCCTTGTCGATGAAAACATATTTGCAGATGCTGAGGTTCAAAACTCACAGAGGCAACTTATTGCCGCTTATATGACAGCTCAGGATGTGCTGGTTGCATTTGAAATTGTTAGCTCAATGGGACTAACGTCGACAGAATTGGCTCGAATGATTGAGCGAGGTCATGAAACTGCTCGTGATCTCCGCAAGGTTATGAATGGTTATCTTGTAGAGGACTACGCAAAGGCTAATTGACCCTATCAACTTCTCTATTGAGAGGGGCAGAAGGGGAGTTATTAAATATAATATATATATTATGCATAGATACAATTTACTAGTGCATTGCCTAGCGATTATGCTGAGAGTGTTTATACCTGGAGCTTGATTCTCTAGGGGTACGTTTGCCAATATCACGATGCCTAAATCGTTGACCACGCATCAATCCCTCGCTATCGATACCAATTCGAGGAGGTGGTGGTTCCAGCCCTGGTCCGAATCGCGCCTCGATACTATTCCAGATAGTAACGATAACATCTTCTACGTAAGTTTCCTCGGGTTGATTCTCGGATTCCGGCACGACAACGTGGACAACCCCAGTGACAGTATCGATTTCAATTGGCAAATCAAGCTCACGAGCTTCTGCAGCAAACTGAAGGCTATCATCATAACCAAATGAGCCCAGAACATCTGTCAACAAGCATTTACTGCGCACATAGAGGTAATTTCTTAGCAGCTTCTCCTTTAAAAGTAATTGGATGGCAGTCAGATCCTTTTGCGAGAAATCATTCTCACATTCTGTTTTTACGGTGTTCCACTGTGTCCAAAACCCCTCAATATTGACATCCAAAAAACATGTGATGAGTGAGCGGAGGCATGAGATTTCATCTAGAAGTGGACCAGCTTGCATGTCACTGAGTGCAAAATATTCTAGATTCTCTCTAGACAAGGATAGAATGCAACATACAACGCACAGCGCCATACTTGCTTGACGGCTCAACCATGGCCAGTTTTCCTTGCTGTACGAGTGACCAACAACGTGCAGAAACACAATAGCTGCGCTAGAAAAGTCATGTAGCTTCCAAAGAGCATATGCATAAGATAATAGAATCTCGGAGCAGTATGGTGCTTGTGACTCAATCAACCGAGGAAACAACTTGCCTACGACAGTGGACACATGGCTGTTATCATCCTGTAGCAAATCAAGCTGGACACTATAATATATGCATTCCATTTTACGTTCTGGATCGGCAGTTTTTGCCGCGTTAAACGAGGAATGGGCACTTCTAAAGTCGCCGCCATGAATATGCCACAACCCCTCATCAATTGACGCCTGTGCGATGAGACTGAGGTCTTGCGTAGCAGACGCTTTATGGTACGCTTCGCGCTTATTTCTTGCTTCAGCATTATAATTATCTCTTGCCCTCTCCCGCCAATCCGTGCGCGGTATCGTACGCTCATGTCCATCTTTAAGAGATCTGACGATGTCATTGTACCAGCTAACGTGGTAGGTGTCATCCATTAGTATGTTCAATGCATTTATGAGACTCTCCGCATCATTTCGCTGAGAGCGTAGCCGCGAAATTCGAACCAGCGTTTCTAGCCAGGGCATTACAAAGCTGACTCTAACGGGGCAGCGCGTGTGAAGTATTGGGCGGCATTGGAGTACAACTGGGTCTGTTTATTTAGTTCAAAAGTCTTAGCCCTGTACTACATTGTTTAATTTATTATAAATTTCCGAATAGCACCACAAGTTGCCAATGTGGGGGATATGGTTTGAAATCGCTAATCCCAGTGTTATGGAAATAAGGTTTGGTCGCGTGGTGAAGTCAATTCTCAAGCGAGAACAAACAAAAGAGATCAAAGAGGCAAATGCAAAAACCAAAACCCATTTGTAATCTTTTTATCTTGTTTTAAGTAGTAAACGCACTCATGCTGCATTGGCCAGACATTTTCAGCATTTTGTATAAATTAGTGCGCCACTCGTCGCCACCTCAAGTCAAAAATGCGTCTCAAGACGAAATTGCGGGATCTAATAAATACGTCTACGAATGTCATAAAGCCTAAACAAGACTTTTCTGCAACCCAGGAGATTCGGCAAGAGATAAAAAAATGGATGGATATTCCTCTTGCCGAGTTTTGCCGCAGGAAACCCTCGTTTGACATGAGGCACGGCCTAGTGATAAAATTGCTCAAGACCGATTCTCAGAGATTGAAAAATGGTGTACTAACCGTTCATGATATGAATTATTGGCTTAGACAAAATAAACCGACTCCTGCTCTGTGGATTATTAGATTGGCGGGTAGAAATGGTCAAGTTGCCAGGAACACATATGTAAAATGGGCGAATGAAAACCTCGGTACCCATCAGGCAAAAAGCGTATACAATTGGACGAAAAAATGGGGTATACCTGGTGATAGCTATTCGGACATCGCAACCATAGCTCCATCGACGGTAGAGGAGGCCAGAAAAATATATGCACAAAGAACCACAAAGGGCAAGGCGAGACAAATACTGGGAAACACTTTATTAAAACAAGTGGCTTATAAAGGTGAGCCAGAGGAGGTATACGCATTCTACAAGTCATTGAATAAAGATGTGGTGACATTTCAAATAATGTTTGCGGCAATGGTGAAAAATAAACAGCTAGGTGTGTTTTGGGATCAAGTATGGACTACTCTTGAGCGCCAGGAAGCTTCCAATAATCTAAAAATGGATAAAAAATTGATTGAAACTGCCCAGATTGCTAAAAACTACAGGGCAGACCAGTAGGTGTTCACTGCGGAGTCATATATTTAATATATGCAACATACTTGCCTCTCCAAGTTCTAGCCTTCTATGATCCCTAGTTCGTATATACTATTGACCTCCAGACAATTGCCGGTGAATATGGGGATGTGCTTGAAGCGATCATTTAAAAACAATACACCACATGTCTCTACTATCACGGCCTCTTTTGTTTGTCCAAGGGCAACTGTAGCCTGTTGGCCCTCTTCATTGTGAAGTCTCAGGCAGAAAGTATTTGGGCTCGAATTGATGTCCCTGTTCAGATCGCTCGGCGTTACTTGGCATACAAGGGATGGGGTCTGGTTATAATTGTATATTACATCGCAGTTGGACCCTTCTATGACTCTACCAAGCCATGATTCCCCATTGACGTTCCACACTTTCACGCCAAGATCGCAATTTTCCCCCCACTCTGCCGATATAGTAATGTTCTTGTACAGTCCAAGCCGTAATAAGCTGAACGTGAATAAAACTACTATACCATAGCATACTAGTGTAATACACCTACGCGAATTCATCCACGCTAACTCTGATTTCAAAACATCTCTTATTTGGGTAATGCTTTTGGTCCAATCATCAGATTGTCGTGTGCTTTCTTGATCTTGTTTCGCCATCGTAGCTGGACTATAATGGCTGTCAGTGAGTGATTCATGGTCATTTTTACCGTATGCAAAGTTCATGGTGTGAATGAAAATCGTACGCGTTTATACCGTATATATGTAAATATGTAGCAGTTCTTAAAACAAAGCAAGCGTGACACCCCTGCGTTAGATTAAGCATTCCCCCAACCCTCATGCCGGTTCCCTATAATCTCGCCTCGATCCTGCCACTAAGGGTCTTAGTGGGGGTGTTGGCGTAGCATAAAAGGGCGGCAAGCTGTTTTCAACTAACCTCATGACTCCTGACGCTCAAGCGCTGGATCTTTTGGCGAGCAAGGATGCTGACGGAGCAGTTAACATTGTAAGTCGTCAAGGGGCCAGCACTTGGGTCGCCGGTTGTGTGAAACTAGCGAAGCATAAGTATTCTGACGCTGCAACCCTGTTTTTTGAAGCCCAACAAGCACCTGTCGCCGTTGCCGTGGCATTGTTGGAGCCGTTTCAACAGTTCGCACGCCTTACAAATGCGCAAGGGCTGCCAGCAGACCTTGAAGAAGCAGTCACAAAGACCTTATCTTTACAATTGGCGGATCGTCAAACTGTTACCACAATACAAACGTATCTTCCTCGTGAGGCGAGCGCGTATGTGGATGTGGCAAGGAAGATCGCAGAGTATAACGTACTCTGCGTTTCACGTGTTGCTGAAACAGTATTCGTGAGTACTCTACAACAGGTTGTTGGTGCTGTCGGTGAGTTTGACGCCGAGGAAGTGGTCGGCTCTTTGATTGGAGATGAAAGGCTCAATGCTCGAATCGATCAGGTAACTGGTATGGTTGAGTTTTGTATAATCGATCAAAATGCTCGTCAAACAGCTCATTTACAAGGTCTTTTAGATCGAGTAGAGCAGTTGACCGCTGAACTTGCAAAGTAGACGCCTCCACTAAGGAAAATTTTTTTCTTGGTTTTCTTCTGGCAAATGGTAAGTGAAGAACTTTTATAAACTCAGCTCACACTGATGCAAGCGTGATGAGAAACTTCTTTTGAATAACATTTTCTGATACTAACTACAGATCCTTAAACGTGTGTGAAATGCACTCCTATTTACAACTTTTTCACTGGGTCAACATGTTGACCAGAGAGTTTATTAAGCTCGGTATTGGGGTCAAAATTGCCCTTTTCTATAAGGCTCAAATCTTCCTTGAACTCGCCAGTACTCTTTTGGCCATTTCCTCGGAACCGTTTTGATCTATCGATTTGACCGCGTTTGCATTCCATGTATCGGAATACTTGTACTACACAGGTCTCAGGGAGAGTCTTTGCTAGCTCAAGATCTTCAATACATTGTTTAGGGGTATTGCGGTGTACCATTACACACTCGCTACGCTGTAAACACAGTGCTACGGCATCCCGCAAATCCTGACAGGTTCGTACCATGCTGAGTTAAGCACCTACTGCCTCCATCCTGCTTTGTAGTTGCAGGGTGTGAAAGGCGTCCACCGTATTTATATATTTATTTATTTGAATATTTATTGTAATTTTTCACTATAGTTGTTGATTTTTACTGATACACTTGGTCGCCATGCTCATCTGTTTGTCATTTACTCACCCAGAGCTGACTGACTTGCCATGGACAATTTAGCGAGGAATCTCAGGCAAATAAAGCAATTCCGTATTCTTAGCAGCCTGGTTGTAGGTGCTGTAGTGGCTATATTACAACTAAATGTCTACGAAGGCTTCATAACTCTCGGTGTTACCCAGCTAGCTCATACGCTCCTAATCCTACTTTCTGGTTGGCGGATCGCTTTTAATTCCTTTACAAATATTTTGAATGGTGTCAACACAGCGATCAGCGGGTACATGTTTGCGTGGGTACTAGTGGGAGCCATTATTAGACCATGAACTAACTGACCACTACTCTGTGTGATGCCTCTAGCCACTTGAGATGTCTTTTTATACACGAGACCGCTCAGATACATTCAGAAATAATTTACAGTCTACAAAACCATAGTATATTACGTAGGTGTGATACTGGCGTTCGATTTTACATATTTACACCTGTTCGATATCTTTGCTTTCATAGTAGGCGATAGATGCAGAGCTTGAAGAGGTTTGCTTAGGGTCAAGAGCATTTTCATTATGTTCAGTGTGAGTGTGTCCCTTGAATGATGGTGCATTGCCGCCGCCTGCTGCATTGATATCAGTAATGGAGGGAATGTAAGCAGGCTGCCATTCTGCTGATCTCCAAGCTGGAACATTGGCCTCCCAAAGCATGTCAATCTCTTCAAGAGTACGTCCTTTGGTTTCAGGGAACATGAGGAAAACATGAATAGCCATGGCAACACAGCATGCGCCATATATACAGTATGTCTTCCACAAGATACTTTGGAATGCTGGAAGAGTAAACATACTGATAGCAAAGTTGCAGATCCAATTGGCACCTGCGGTGAGGGCATTTCCAGTAGCACGCTGTTGAAGAGGGAAAATTTCTGAGCAGTAAACCCAGCAACCCGGACCCCAAGATGGAGCAAAAGAGGCAACAAATAAATAGGAGATGGCAATGGCTGCACTGGATGCCGCCTTCCTGCCGTTGGGAATACGGAACGTGACCGACGTGTTGGGTTGTGTGCCAGCTGGTGCATTGGGTGGAATATATCCGCCAGGAGATGGGACACTTGTAGCTCCATAAACACCAACAGCACACCAAAGCCAGGTTCCCATCGCAATAGCGCCGAAAATAAGTAACTTACGACGACCCCATTTGTCGATAAAGAATAAAGCTGGAATAGTGGTAATGACGTTGATAATATATTGAATCGAAGAAGCAACAACTGTAGTATTCTGACTGTTGGAATAGCCTGCCATCTCAAAAATATCGACGATATAATACATCATAACATTCATTCCCGTAAACTGTTGCCAAACCTGGCAGGAAACACCAACAAAAGTACGACGAAGATTGGTTTTAGTAGAAAACATTTCACGGAAGCCAACGCGGGCATTGTGCTCGAGGCGAACGGCTTCTTTAATCTCTTCAACCTCGATGCGCACAACATCAGCAGAGGTATCACCATTCGATTGAACATTTGCAATTACCTGAATAGCCTCCTCCCAACGATCGCGGGTAGCGAGCCAACGTGGAGATTCATCCAGAACGAGAGTACCTAGGAAAAGGATCAATCCGGGAACAATCTGGAGCGCCCAGGCAACTCGGAACGCTGCAGGCCCGTCAATGTGACTACAGCCATAAGAAATGTAAAACATAATGAGAATACCCCATGTTACTGACCATTGGTAGGCTCCAACCAGTCGGCCACGGATTTTCTTAGGAGAAAGCTCGGCCAAGTAAACGGGGACTTGAGATGAAGCCCAGCCGACGGCAATACCAGAAATAAGACGACCGGCGATTAACTGACCCACATTCTGGGACGAAGACTGAATAGCAGCGCCAATCATCCATACGGCAGAGGCAATCTGAATCACAAATCTACGACCAAAGGTATCTGAGAGCCAACCAGCGACCAAACAACCCAAGAAAGAGCCACCGGGCATAGAAGCAGTAATTCCTGATTGTTCGACAGAGCCAGGATTGTTGAAATAGCTCAAGTAAGAGTCGTTACTGAGGAAAGCTGAAACTGAAGAGGTGTCAAAACCAAACAACATACCACCAATGGTAGCGATAGATGAAATCACATATGGATTGTGGACCTTGTATCCAAGTGATAACCCAGGCATATTGTGAATATGTAGTATTGACAGGATTCTCCCATGCTTTAATAGCTCACATTTTGAGCATGGGGCCCCTCCTTCCGAGATGCATATGCACAGATCTGCGGTGCATACTGGCTCCTTCGCTGCATTACTACACCGGGATCGTTGAGTTACGACTCATATAATTTTGAATAAGAAAATTCAAATTTTCCATGCAAGCGCTACGGTTTTAGTTCGGGGTGTTGGTGGATATTCGTATTGTACTTGTTATTAGGCTTCGGGAGCAAAACGATCTCATGCATGTGCGGGGAAACGCAGAGGCATGTAACACGAGAAACCGCGCTAACGATCAGTAGCGCGACTCAAGTATGCCGCAAAGTTGACACTCAAAACGTTTCACTTTATTTGTTTGACAGTATGGACTTCAGTCACTTCATAACACTACCCGCGGGGCCTTAAAATTTTACCGAATTAATCCGGCGTGCATTACGGCACCATGAGAAAGTGAGGATTTCCTGCAGTATGCACTGATCATCGAGCTTTACGTCATGGTGCAGCAAGTTAAGAGGCAAGGAAAATTACTAAATATGCACTATATGCAAGGCCGTTTGATCCTCGCGGCAACATTTTTCCGTGTCAAGTACGTAATTTTAACAGAAAGAGCTTCCTCAAAGGTCGTGTTAATCCTACGCTTTGGGTCAAACAGCCGGTGCAAGCACGCGATAATCTGCACATGATCGGAAAATCGAATTGTGGAGCCCCGCTTACCCTCACCCGAGCCTTGCCGATTGATTCTTGGCACGAGTATATTTTCACTACTTCGTACAAAATAATAGATAGTTCGCTTATATTTTTTTATATACTAATAGGCAAGTGTAGAGTTAATATAGCTCTCTAAAATCGATGTATTTTCTCCACTCGTCAGTTCGTGGGTAGGCAGACTCAGTTATGCAAGGCATTCTCATGATGGGCTGATGGAATGAGATGGTCATATTCTCACGTGTGACTATCCATCTGCCTCGAGGGTCGGAGACTATCGGAGATAGGGCCGTCCACTCATTCTTTTGAGGCCCCTGAGGGTCATTCCTAGTATAGTAAATCCCCCCAATGATGGTTCCCTGGCTCCACCATTTGGTCTTGTTCACGTATTGAGATCGCCTTGATATCCGATACAGATGATCTCGGGTCTCCAGCGTGTTGTTAAAGAACTGAGGACCAGGTAGCCGCGTGATCGACTTCACCTCACCTAAATAGCACTCTGTGAGTTGATAGCCAGTTCTTCGCCAACTTCCAGTAAACTCATACTGTTTGAAGAATCGTATTCCTGTATATGCAGTACTATCACCAACAGCACATGGGGACATAGCCAAAGTGCGATGGAAAAAGCAAGCTAGAGCCATCCAGAGAAGCAGCCCAAAAAGCATGATACACACTTGGAATTAAATCACAGATGCGCCAGTATAGCTACTCTGTTGCAAATGTTGTATTTTTGTTAGCTACTTCTCGCTCAACCTGTCTCAGGGTAAGGGGCCATATGCGGCTGTGAAAAGGCCCCTGCACAAGCTAAAATCCTTGGCGAAAGGTGGGGTTAAGCAATATTCTGGCGCACGCGTCAACCGTCTAGGTATAGCACCACATTTGCGTGCCAGATATTTTTCTGAATTTTTCTTCTTTTTCCAAAGGTGCTTGAGAGCTCTGCGTGACTGGCAGTGAATCATTGTCATGTACACTACCCCTTTGCTTGACTGCCTCCACTATGTATACAGGGCCAAAAGACACTGGCACCATTCTCAAATACTGATGGAAAAGGCAAATTATTAGTTAAATCATCTGGAATTCCTATCTCTTGACTCTTCCAACACCTGCTCGCTTTGTTTTCCAAGCATTGTATACCCCCAACAAATACCTATCGTTACTTCACGCGGCGAGTATTGCCCAGTTTATGTATTACGTATGGGTAGATATTTGGATTTAAAAGAAATGGTGTCGACCACAACTCAATCCTTGCAGATACTTTACTTATTGTCTCGCACGCGCCAGATATCCTCTCTTTGGGACTTCTCTTTGGGGACTCTTGAGGCCATGTCGGGAAACCGTCCTTAGTCAGCCAACCTCAATACCGCTGCAGCTACTAGTTCCGAGACTACTCCCCCGAGGGACCGCCAAGGACTTGAAAGAATGTACCATCTTATTTCGCTAACTCCAAATGGTAAAGAGAATGCCATCGCAGTTATTGGTGAGTTTATTGGCTCCTTCATTTTCCTGATGTTTGGGAGCCTAATTATGCAACAGGCTACTACCATCGGCAACGATGAGCACATGGTGGTAGTTATGGGTTCCCTGGGCTTTGGTTTTGGCATGATGACGAGCATTTATATCTTCAACGACGTCAGTGGCGTACATCTTACTCCCCCCATCACAATTGCCCAGACACTGGTCGGAAACAATCCGGTAATAAGAATGCTATTGTTTATCCCCGCTCAAATTGCGTCAGGAATAGCGGCTGCCTATCTTGTCGATGCTTTGACTCCTGGAGAGGCTGCTTTTGCTCCTCATTTGGCCGATGAGGTTACAGTTGCTCAAGGTTTCTTCATTGAGCTGTTTGGGTCTACCATTATCAACCTTTCTGTACTATTTATTACACAGCATACAAAGGGAGTGAGCCCTGCAGTTGTTATCATTGCCCCGTGCGTAGGAATTGCTGGGTTTGTGGGTCACTTGTTTAGCCTTTATTATACCGGTGGCAGTTTGAATCCTGCCAGAGCTATTGGCGCATGTTTGGCGCATGAGCACATTTTTCCCAGTTACTTCTGGATATACATCATTTCTCCCATATGTTCGAGCTTTTTGTCGTCATTTCTATTCGGGGCAGTTTTGAAGTTTCAAGAAGCGACTAGCTTCAACAGAAAGCGTAGAAAAGAGCTTGAACGCCGCCAACATCGCACTCTTGCATAAAAAATAATAAGATACGTTTATATATATATATATATATATCAATTTTATCATAGTCTGATGTTGCGAGGGAAACACGCGCAACTAGCCGCTCGCGCTGCCTTCGTAAGACACTCCACCCACTGGCAATAACGGTCGTGTCTCAAATAAATCCAGAGAGGTGCTTTAAATGGGTTGGAAAAGGTTATATTCAGATAAAAAACAAGATGGGAAGGAATTGTTACTGTATAGCTTGGCGAAAGACTCCGATGGCTATCAAATACAGGTGAGCGATTTGAAATCAGTGTGGGTAGAAACTCTCGATGATGAAACCATCCGCAAGAGATCTGAAACTCTTAAAAGTATTATAGCGTTGGATACAAGGTCCGATATCGACGAACTCATGGGATTAATTGAAGAAAACATGGATCGACCCGCAGCAATTGATCTTGGTGGCAACATTGTCCTCAATTACACAATTAGCCTTGGAGGTGATGGTAATATCACTTGGTACTTTGATTGTAAGCTCCAAAGTGTAGCTGATTCTCAAGCGTCTATTTATTCATTTATTCTTGGGGTCCTGGAGGCAACGTCCAATCTAAACGATTCTTTTGCGCAAGCAAAGAAAGAGAATAGAGAATTAATTTACCACATTAAGAACCTTGCGAGGATATGCGCAAAAGAGCAGCCTTATAAACCACATCGCTATCAAAATATCTACAATCAAGTCGTTGGGACACAAGATTCTTTATTGTTGCCAGACACCTTTTATCCTGGTCACTCAGAGAATATTCCAAGTTCTCCACTGTATTATGAAGATGATGATATGCCTGCGCCGACCAGCAAATGGGAGAAGGGATTTGATATTAGCTCTCATTACTGGCCCAATGGTGGCTCACATCAATCCTCGCTAACAGAGGCTATTGGCAGCGCACAGGGAGATGACACCGTTATAGTAGAAGGTGTCAATTTACCAACTTCCTCTCCAGCCACACCGCTCCAATATGACGCTAAGCAGGTTCAGAAGCGTAAGGAAACTGAGATGGCATCCTCTGAAATGAAGCGAAAGCGGCTATGAATAATTAAGTTATATAATTCGTTAAGGTCGTTCAGGAGGGGCAAAAAATGCAGCATATGCTTCTGTTATGTGGTACATGACCGTGCGATATTGGGGATCGCTTTTAGATAGCATTAAACAAATCGTAGTCCAGAATTCAATGAACTTACCTAAACTTTCTTTACCAGAGTACTTTTGCGGATATCTCCTATATTCCATCGCGTCACGCACGGGCTTTGTGAAATAGTCGCCAAATAATGCAATGGAGAATGCCTTGTAAAGCGATGCAAGAGCTTGAGGTGTCGCTTCAGGCTCAGTCTTGACGAAATATGCGTACTCATCTTCATTCCAGATTGACTTCATTGCATGAATTGTCAGAGCCTTAGCATTCTCCATAACAGTAGTATATAATGTTCTCTCAAGGAAACCAATTGTGTCGAATTGAGTGGTGATAAGGTCCTTAGGGGCAGGGAGCTCCAGTTTTGACTCAACTGGCGATACTTGCATGCTCTGAAGCTTCTTCTGTGAGCTTAACGACGATTCCTCTTCTCTAATACTTCGCAATGGTATGTCCATACTGCTGGTAAATGTAGGCTCACGCTCAGCATGCTCGTAGTCCATGTTCTCATCAGGCTCTTGAAAGTCAATAAAATCATCTGAGCACTCCATTTCAACATCTATATCTGAATATAAGCCAGCCTCTTTGGCGATCATCGACGCAATTTCTCGAGCGCCCAACCCTGGCTGAAATGTAACTGTTGGTACAGAATTCGTCAATGCTTTGACGCATAAGTTGCGATCATTGGAAAACAATACGACAGTGATTCTCTTTTGTTGGAAATAAAGACAGCAGTCCAGAATAGCATCATCTTTACGCAAGGTAGTATCTATTACTTCGCTTAATTTCTGGCCCCTGAGGGATCCATTATTTCGTGCCATATTTACGTATAGCCATTTTGTCGCTGCTCGTGCTTTTTCAGCTACTGCTTGTCGGCCTACTTTCAGGCCGTCCAATTCTCGTGTGACTTCGTTCGGAATTACAATGACATGATGATACTGCTGTGCTAAATCTGTCAGCTCGCTTATTAGCTGTAACTGATCAATAACTATATTTGTATCAATTACAACAGCAGACGGCGTTAAACTAGCCATCTCTTTTGCAAGTTTTGTTTACCGAGTCACACTGGCTTAGAGTACCCTTACCTGGATAACTAAGCAACACCCACTCTTGCCTACCTTGTCGCACCCACCAAGGCTATAAATATGCACGGCGCAAAAATTCTCGCAATCGCAAAGGCGCTTTTAAGTTTTTTCATTGGCCAATTTATGGGTTATCTGAGCTGCTATCTGACTTGCATCATGGGAACCAGGATAAAATTTCTTTTGCCAGACCCGACGACGATCAGGGCGTATGCAATGCAATGCAGTGGGTTGCAGGCCTAAATCCATTGGCAGCCCGCTCTGAATCTTTCTACGAATTTGAAGAATGGATCAATATTTAATACTGTCCGAGAGTCCGCTGTGCAGTATTTTTCAACTACTCCCTGAGCCTAAGCTCTAAACTGCTGCATGTTCCTCATCCACATGACTCAAGTCTCACAGGAATTAGTCACTCCCTACTAACTATATAAAGGATACACATTCAACTGCGCGACAATTCCTTAATGACAGACGAACCTCAATATTTGTCTCCTCATGCTGCCAATGCATGTATGTACACTACATACTGTGTGTTCCTTATTATGGGTCTTAGTATCGCTTGGTATTTCCGCAACAGAGGTGAATTTCTGGCTGGACATCATACTCGAAAGGGTGTGTACCTTGCCTGCAATTTCATTGCTTCTGGTAAGTATAATTTTAACGGCAGAATCATTGGTATACGGACGACGGGTGCTTGATTTTTTAACAGGCTGAGAAATTACCGTTGGACTCGATCAGGTTAATACCTGCGTGAGGACGCTCCGTTTACGGCTTATACTAACATAGGTATGGGCTGTGGTATTTTGGTAACATACCCTCAGGTTGCAGCATACCTTGGCCTCCAAGGATTGTTAGTTTACTCTGCGACGGGTGCATTGCCTATGTTCATGTTTGCTTTTTTGGGTCCCAAAATTCGCAAACATTGTCCTAATGGATTTGTACTTACAGAATGGGTGCGTGTTCGCTATGGTCCAATCGCTGGCCTCACAATCTCAGCTTGTACTATTCTCACATTATACCTGTTTGCCGTCTCTGAGTTGTCGTCTATCCAGGCTGCTATCACGTCGATGACTGGTTTGGATGGCCTCCCCCCGTTGTTGGTGGAAAGTTTGTTTGTTGCTCTTTACACTTCGTGTGGTGGTTTCTTTACTTCCTTTTTCACCGATAACATTCAGGCTCTCATGTTTATGATCCTCTTAATTGTTGCGATTATCTCTATGGGTGTCAATATTGATATTGATAAGACCTTGGTCGGCCCATCTGGACTGCTTAAGGGTAGCAAAACTGGTTGGAGATTATTGTATATTTTGATCATTGCCATTACTACTAATGACTGCTTTATGGCCGGTTTTTGGATGCGTACTTTTGCCGCTCGCAGCAACAAGGACCTCCTTATCGGTTGCTCTATCGCGTCAGTAGTGCTATTTGTCGTTTGTGCTATCACTGGAGTTACGGGCCTTTTTGCTGTTTGGTCTGGTTTACTAGACCCCTCAAGTGATACATTTTACGACGATAGTGAGAATGCATTCTACTTGATCTTGCTACAGATGCCTCGTTGGGTTCAAGGATTTGTCTTGGTATTTGTGGTATGTTTGAGTACATGCACTTTTGATTCACTTGTCAGTGCTCTCACTTCTACAATCTCTAATGATATTTTCCGCAACCGTGTGCGTCTCGTGTACATGCGGTTCATTACATTTGCTCTCATGGCCCCGATTATCATTGTTGCTCTGAGAGCTCCCAATGTACTAAACATTTTTCTTCTTGCGGATCTGTTGTCTGCCGCTGTTGTTCCTGTTTTGTTTTTTGGGCTTAGCAGCAAGTTTTACTGGATTAGTGGTTGCGAAATCGTGTGCGCTCTCATCGGTGGTATTCTTACTACTTTTGTATTCGGCGTTGTTTATTCCGGAAATGCTGCGGGTGGCGGCTCGATGTTATTGCTTGAGAGTGGTATCTATAATGACGACTGGTCTGCATTTGGTGCCTTTGTTGCCGCGCCTGTCGGTTCCTTCATTGGTGCCTTTGTTGGCCTTTTCGCCAGAGCCATCGTCTTAGCTGTAGCGAAGGGCCACCTCCTTGCTGTGTTCGACCGGGATAATGAGCAATGGGACGCTTGGTTCTTCCGCGTTATCACTCCCAAGTCTGATCCTTGGTACGCTGGTAAGCCTAAGGTTTTCCAGACTATTGACTGGCTCTTCTTGATTCCTGCAAGTGACACTAATGACCAGGTGCCCCATAGCGATATGGAGTCGACCGAAACAAAACTGCAGCCCACAGCTAATGTTACTGACGCGGAGTACAAAAGTACTGCCTAGAGCAGCAATGCCTCGAGTACCTAGTGTTACACGCAAATAAATATGTATAGCTTTCTTTTTGTGCAACTAAATAGACTGACGTAGTATTTGACTTTTTAGCTTTACATCTCTTTCTGAAAGATTAACAATACATAAATAATTACTACTTTGGGGACGCAGGTATCTTAGGAACCGAGGGTGCATATGATTTGGCGTTGTTACCATTGCCGTTAGTGTGCTTCTCAGATTGCGACCTTGATCTTACAAGCGTGTTGTTCAGAGAAACAAAGCTTGCAGGACGGTTTGGACTACGAGCAGGTAATGACGGTGATGATGCCCCACGATCAACTTCAGAACCTACACTGGACTCGGATCTATTCGAGTGCGAAGAGTTTGGCCATCCAGAAGCACCAGGAGAGCCATCACCACTGGCAGCAGAAAGACTCGATAGTGAAGCTTTTCTAATGACAACAGAAGAGCGTGACGGCTTACCAGGGAATGCGCCAGGCATGGTGTCTAAGGGTACAAGGGGGGCAGTTTCCGAAGAAATGAAGCTGTAACGCTTGTCTCCATTATCATCCACTGACTCGGATGGTTTATTTTCACCATCCGCCACACTCTCAGCATTTTTCGTAGGGTGCTCAGATGCACCTCTGATTGAACCAAGGGATGGTGATCCTTTAAGGGAATGATAAGAAGGAGAATCACGCATCTTTGGCGACTGGTACGTCGAATCGCTACCATTCCTAGATGGCAATTCCCCAGATGCACCTTTCAGAGAAGCGTAAGAAGACGACTCACGCATTCGTGGAGGTACAAGTGTGGTGAATTCACCATTTCTCTGCACCTCTGTAGCAGCAGCCTTGAGAGATGCAAATGATGGCGAATCACGCACTTTTGGAGAGGCAACAAATGACCTTTGGTGTGACAGACTAGGCGAATTCGATTCAGGATTCGGTGGCTGCTGATTTACTTGCGGCAGTGACTGCTTGGGCTTAAGTCTTGAAGATACCGACTGAGCTGCCGCGGTAGCAGCAGCCCCTATCGAGGCGACCGATATCTTTCCCTTATGACTATTTGTTGTAGATGCAGCTTTAGCGTTTCCAACAGGGGATGAGGACAGCCTTGGCGAACCAAATCCTCTGCTACTCTTAGGACTATTTGAAGTCACAGATGGGGATCCAGGCGGCTTTGGGGGTTCATGAACTGGTGAGGCAGCTTTAGGCGATTTTGAAACTGAAAATCCAGCCTTCTCTGTATCGTTACCACTACCGGAGCGGGTGGGGGGAATAGCTCGAATTACAGGTCCAGTCTTAGCAGACGAAGAAGCAGGGGAAGTACCGTTATTCACATTATTATGATATTCTGAGGGTACTTTTGGTGGTTCCTGGGGAGGTGCCATTGGCATAGGTGGTGGGGGTGGCTTGGCAAAGCTTCCGCCAGTTGTGATCGGTCGTACTGAAATAAACTCGTCATCACCATAATCTGAGGAGTTGAGAGAGGCATAAGAGGTATGGGTACCAGCTGATAGTCCTGCGATTCCTGTTGTTCCACCAGACCCAGCAGTGCTTGTAACAGCAGCATTAGTGTTTGTTGAATGATCATGGCCCTCCGGTACATCAGCATCATTTTCGGTTACAGACTCAAGTGGGCGCGTAGAAAATGGTGAAGACATCTCTCTGATTTCATTATAATTGTTGTGAGAAGAGGTACTGTTTACGGCGCTGCTTGAAATGGATGAACTAGGCACTGAGGTTTGGTCGCTGTCGTAAGCGACGCCAGCAACACTATCGGATTGCGCAGTTTGAGAAGTGGTGGAATTTCTCGCCTTTTCCTCCGCTTCAAGGGTCCTTTGAGCAATTGCTTCTCGCTCCGCGGCAAGGCGCTCTTCGAGTTTGCGCAACTCTTGTTCACGCTCAAGAATCTGTTTGCGCCTATCTTCAAGTTCACGTTGGATCAGTTCTTCTTGTTCTTTAAGCTCTCTGCTTTCCCGCTCCAGGCGCTCTTGTTTTAGTCGAGAGGCATGTCCAGCCAGGACTTCGGGCTCCAATACAGAATAACGAGCATTGGCATCGCTAAGGCGAATAGTACGGTACTGCTCATATAGTATATCCACTGTTTGGTCGATAATATCGTACGCATAAGTATCAAATATAGCTGCTTTCAAGGCCACAAAATCTGATACCGCGGGGTCAGTGGCATCAACACGACCGTATGGTAGCTTCAAGGAGAGCAATGCATTTCCTTGCTCATCATACTCATTTGTACGCGTTATATGCAAAGGAAGCTCCAGGCCAATCTCTTTATCAAATTCATATGTGGGAATTTTATAGTGTTTGCAATCCTCGCGAATTTTACGCTTCATTGATCTTAATTCATCTTGAGACAAAGACTCTGCTCTGCTAACCACGGGTATAACATTCGTTAAAGTTGAGAGGCGTGTCATTGCGGTGACATCGATTTCTCGAAGGCCATGAGGGCAATCAATAAGGTAGAGGCAAGCGTGGACTCTACGGTCAATAAAACGAGGATTACGGCGAATACGTGACTGTTCTGCCACCATTTCATCA
Source organism: Wickerhamiella vanderwaltii (assembly GCA_030582415.1). NCBI lineage: Eukaryota > Fungi > Ascomycota > Dipodascomycetes > Dipodascales > Trichomonascaceae > Wickerhamiella > Wickerhamiella vanderwaltii. The sequence goes on along the minus strand of JAKTWR010000088.1, from coordinate 5,156 downwards.
AACTTATCCTCGAGATACTGGGTTAAGCGGTCAATGTCTGGACCGCAATCTGTAAACATGCCAAAATTATGCACATCAAGCAGTGTAGGGTGCATATCGTTGCCAGTAGTTTCAATAGGATGTTGAGTAATTTTAAGTTCATTGTTTTTACCGGCACTAAACACTGTTGTTTCTCGTGTACGCCTAGTACGGTCACTCACTCTCACACCCGCCAACGCATCCACTAATGATGTCTTTCCAGTGCCAACATTACCCGCAATAGCAATGGTTAATGGGGTGCGACGCGCAGGACGACGTCGTCCGCCCGTTGAAGAAAATGATTGATCTGCACTCATTACAACAACAATGCTGGAAACAACGAACGGTGTCCAAGTGGGAGTGTGTCCCTAACCCTGTTTGTTTCAGCTTTGACCTGCAAGCTTGGCTTACACTCCCTTCTAAATGACTACAAATTATAAGGGGATGGGGGGCAAGTGAGGGGGCGTTAGTATATTGCAAAAAAGCGCGTACTAGACACGAGTAGAAAAGAGCCGTACAGTGTAAACGGTTACACATTATATTATTTATTGCTGAAATGACGACTTTTAAGAAAGGCAGCGTAGCATTCTGGCGGTCAAAGGGTGACTGTGAAGATTTCCATCGAGTATTTGCATTTGATTTAGATAGTACTTTGGTATACCCAAAAAGTGGCGCAAAATTCGCCAGAGGGGCTTCGGATTGGACATGGCAAACAGCTGACACTAGGGAATTGGTTAGACAAGCTGCAAAATACGCGACAATAGTCATTTTCACGAACCAAGGGGGCGTTGTGCCTAAAGCTGATAAGAAATCGTTTATCAACCTCGAAGGTAGAATCAAACAAGTCCTGAAGGACCTTGATTTACCTGGAGTGCGGGTCTATGCTGCTTGTAAGAACTCAGATACCTTGATATACCGCAAACCAAATTCTGGAATGTGGGACATCTTCAAAAAGGACATTGATTTCACCCCCGATATCGAGGCTAGCATCTTTGTTGGAGACGCTGCTGGCCGCCCTCGCGATCATAGCGACTGCGACCTCATGTTTGCCAAGAATGTGGGCTTAAGATTTCTGACTCCAGAAGATTTTAGGGCCGAATTTGCAATTTCTAAGCAAGAAAATGGGTCTAAACCTGAATTAAAGGAAGAAGAGGCTCCCCATACGGCCATCACAAAGAAGGCGACTCGTCAACGATCGTTTGACTCTCCAGAAGATGATCATCTCGTCAAGAAAGCTAATCACGCCCCAAGTATATAGTTGAACTTTCCTAACAATTCCACATTTATTGCAGGCTAGATACAAAAGAAATTAAAGGTCATTAAGATCCACTTGCATCCTTCCAAGCCCCGCCTTGCTATCTCACTCGATCCTAGACTCATTGAGAACGCCCCCCACTCTTGAATAATATTTAAAAATTATTCTGTCAAAGGATTTACCGCGATCATGGGGTTTGACGTGGCGATATGGTTTAGCGATAGAGCAAACTGTTTAACCTGTATGACCCCTTTTCTCTACCATTTCAAGTCACTTGAAACACTATGACACTCATACTGCTTGATCTCTACTACGTAGCTATTATCAAGCTGAAAACAGAACAATAATATAACTCTTGATATTTTAACTGCCCTCCTGCCGATAGAGCTTATATGGCTCAATTGTTCAGGAAGGAAATCAAAAGACATCGCTCAGACTAGGGATCGATCAGAGATTTCTTGTTCCAACAAGTGTATACTAAAGGTGCAAGTTCCCCAAGAGTGGAAAAGTTAAGAGAAGCCAAGTAGGGCTCAAGCTACGGTGAAGACGGGTCAATTGGTATTATATTAATAATTTCTGGCTTTACCTTTGCGAAAGCGACGTCATTGTTGAGCATCAACGTGTCTGCGTTCCTGTACACCTAAAGTGCGAGCAGGCCAAGAAGCTCGACACTCATGTGCCTAGAGCATTTATGGTTACAAAAGTCTCTTAAATAATCTATTTCAAAAAAATAGGCCGCACATCAACTTCCAAGGAAAAGAATCATGTGCTTTCTCGGAACAGTAGCACAGTTGAGGTATTTCAACTAACATTGGTCTTTTGCAACTCTACCATGATGGAAATTAATGGATACCATTGAGAAATATACAATGGAGTATATGTGTGGCGGTAACGAAGCGGGGTCAATTAGTGAATCATAATCCACAATTAGAATGATGTACTTGTCCATTATTGCACGGGCCAACATTTTCATCACTGTGTGTACTGTCTATTTGCCATGCACATGCGACGAGTCCTTGGACGAAATACTTGTCGATTGATAATATGGAGAGAATAAAATAACAAGTGGTCTTTGACTATACACACGAGATTGATTAAGTTTATTTATGGCTCTGTAATATAGGAGGGGGGACAAAAATTGAATTTTAAGCTAGATCACGTGATTTGCAAATCACGTGACCGAGACTGGGAATGTCAGGGGAAAAATTAATTTTTTTTCAACAAATTGCCTGGCTAGCTCAATCGGCAGAGCGTATGACTCTTAATACGTTCACTCGGTGATAGTCATCATAAGGTTGCGGGTTCGACCCCCGCGTCGGGCTAACTTTTTGACCTCTCCACAGACTAGAAAATGAATAGAATCCTTTAACTATGCATCATATTGCTTCAATCTCAAAGCAATCGCCATTGAATACATTTCAAAATGAACTTTAATTGAAATGCGAATTGACACTCATGCCAGTCACTGCTGCTACTCTGAAAGCTAGCGTTGAAATCTCACACTTTATTTTTTCCCACCATCCGAATAAAGTTACGTACTGCGTTAGAGTATCAATCAATGCTAAAAGTAATTGCATTTGAACAATTGATTAGCTAGCTGGAATTAGGTTGGGCTCTGTTCAATTGAGTCAAAAATTGCGTCATGACAAAGGTTCCACTATCTATTCTGCGTGTCTACCCCATCGCGCTCTTTTCTCACCCAGAACTTCCAGAATGAGCCATCTACTCGATTGCCACAAGCCATAACGTCGGCAAAATAGTATGTCTACAGTTGAACCCACGATATGCAATAGCTACATGCAGCATGTAGCATATGGTAATATTTGATTGAGCCCAAGCACGATGGACGCACCTACATGGGGCAGGCCCTGGGCTCGCGCAATGGATTGTACTAGAAATTTTGCCGAAGCCAACTCGGTTCTCGTCGAGCTTATCAAGGATGAATGAATATAAAGGCCACTACAAGATCATGCTATTAGGCTTAAATAGTTTAGCTACATTCTAGCTACAGTTCATAAGGAGGGAGTTCGCTCTCACTGGTGTTAAAAACGAAGGGAGGAATATTATTGTCAAGACAGTTGTAGAAGTTGACTGCACTCTTGAGGCCTGCAAAGGCGGGAATTACTGGATCTCCGATAGTTGGCATAATGCCTACATTTACTTCAAGCGTTGCGGAGACAATTAACGTGGGGACCCTTTCAGTTCCAAAGTCTTGATTGAGGCGAGCGTCACTAAGAAACTCTGTGATATCGCAAACTTTATCTCCATTGCCAGTAGGAGTAAATTCAAGGGGCACTCGAGGAAAGTCTTTCTTATCTAACAGGGTAAAGTTCTTTGTCGTCTCACCTGTAACTCTATCAGCAGTACTAATAATCGTGTACTTGACTAGCACCTCTAGTTCATGGATCATGAAATCACACGCTTTCTTGTCGTCGCCTTCAGGTTTCGTGACGGTTAGCGAAACAATCTCATTCAGCGCAATATCACAAGCAGGTAATCCAATTGCACTATGAGTTAACTTTACTCTGAATGGGGTCGTGTACGTAGGCGTAAGCAAGCCCGCTAGTCTCTGGGCCCAAAGCACCCAGGATGTCTCATCCTTATCATATACGTTAACAACAACTCTTTGCTGCGCAAACTTACGCTTTCTGGTCAATTTCTGGTTAATTGCCAGAGAAGCTGCACTTGCAAGGTGAATCTCTCTAGTATCTTTCAAATTAAATGAGAAAAATGATGCATTCTTACCAACTAGCTTCAATTGATATTTTATTAGACCGCCATCATTTTTAGTGGTGCTAATAGTTGAAGGAAGAGGCGAAGAACCCCAATCAGATCTTAGTCGGGTGGACTCATTTACGCAGTACTCGGGAATGGTTAAGTTGAACGGAAGCTGGTATTGGCCGGGCGGATACGTGTTTGCCCCAACCACCTCAATGGTACGTTTCAAAAATTCGACAATTTCATTCTGGGGTCTCTGTCTAGAACTTTTATCATCATCTTTACAATGCGGGTTCGCAGTTGCCCAAGTTTCGCAGACACCTGATAGGGTCAAGTATATACCTTTGCACTTGAACGGATCGGTGTTGTTGAGAATAACATTACCAGTAATCACTTCGCCTGGAACGTAAATGGGCCTATGGCTATCTGGTCGTAGTGTGACAGTATTTGGCATAGCGGATTAGTGAGGGGGGCAGAGCCTCTGTTTAGGTAAAGGCGAGGAATATCCCGTAGTACCAGGCACTCGATAGGAAGAGGGATAATGGAGACTGAACGAATAGAAGAGGAAAAAAGCATCTGACCGCGACATTAGTAGGGATTAGCGAATACTAGTCAGTTTGTAAACTCACCTCCAAAGAGTTTACTACTCCCTTGACAGTCAACCGTTCAATGCGAACCTAATTGTATATACATTACGTGATAAAACTATATTCCTTGCGCAAATCTCTGAAAATGCCGGTATGGTGCAATTTTAAATCGCCAGTCACCGCAAAATCAGGTCTTGACAGTTTCCTATGCTTCATCATAGAATTTCCAATACTGTCTTAATAAGCTTTTTCATAGTCTCGACGCGTCTCGAGGTTCTATATCAAATGGTACACGAAAATAGCCTTTACCTATGAAACAAATCAAAATATAACCATATGAGGGTTATGCGAGTCTGAGTACTTCCTTTCATCTAGCGTAACTCGACCCGATAGCTGCCAGGGCAATGTCGTGGTCAGATTCAGGTTGAACTTCTTTGCGTAGGGACCAGATTTCATTACCTTGGGTCTCTTCAAGCTTCTTGGTGTACCGCTTCGTACGGGAGGCGACCAGCGCCTCTTGGAATGCTTCTGCTGCGGTTTGTGCATTCTCAACGTCAGTGGGATCCTCGGATCGCTCA
>JAKTWR010000087.1:0-31208 GCA_030582415.1 Wickerhamiella vanderwaltii | reverse complement strand
CAGTTCATATCTAGTGCATGCAGGCACCTGCCGCCCTTAATGCACTTCTTAATTAGTGCAACTCGCCTCGTGAGGGCAAAAAAAAAAAGGAGGCGGGAAACCTCCCGATCAAAAAAAGCACGAATTAAAGTATAGTCATAGGGGTTTAAATAAATGAAAAATTCATAGACAAAAAATATATAGAGAGAAAGCGTCTATTAATTAAAATAAATTAGGCCACTGAGCTAGTGAGTGATTGAAACGAATGCGAGATGCGGGCCTTTTCTGATCGCCAGAGCCTCGACAAATGATTTTTACCCCTTAATGGCGAAGTGGTTGTGATAGGAGTGTTTGCTTCATAGCCGATCGACGCGAGCGATGACGACGCGCTGAGACTTGGAGGGATCGTGTCTGGGGGGGTTGCCGTCTGAGATGCAGTGGCAGCATATGTGTAGGACGCGACCGAGACGCGCTTGCGATGATGATGGCGAGGAGACGTAGAAGAATGAAGACGGTGGTGGGAACGGCTTGAAGACATGGAATAATTACCGCCAGCTCTAATGTTTGCCTTGATAGGCTCGAGAAAAGGGGCCAAGTAGCGATGCAAGTCGGTATTTGTAACCCGCATATCCCAATCGAGTAAATGAAGTAGCTGCTTTTCCATGAGGTTGACTTCAGTAACAGTAAATAAACTTTGCGTGTATTTCGCCCAGTATTTGTTTTTGGGAGAAGAATCATTGAGATTTTTAGCGGCAAGGATTAAAGCAGCAAGGAAGATCCGGTGGCAGGTGCAGCTCATGCCCTTTGCCGTGGCTGGCAACCGGTTGCGTAAGCGCGCCAAATACACTAGAGTCGTCATCAGAGTAGGAGTTTGAACATTAGAACCGCTAACCAACATTGCAATGAATTGTGACAGCGAAGCTGCAGTGGGCTCAGCGGAAAGAGCAGAGCCAGGCGAGCTAGGAGGGCTACTGTAGGCATTAGCATCAGAACCCTCACAACTAATAACAGTTAGAGTAGTAGACGCCAAATATTGAATCATTGCTTCATTAACGGGGGTGTGGATAAACACTTGCAAAGCCTGACTATCAACACTTGAACTTTGCATCTTTAAACTTTTCTTTCAAACTGGATATATATCAGGCAAGTTTGTCTTTGAGAGCTTGTTGTAATGTGACCGATCAAGGGGTAGTAAAAGTTAGGAAGGGCGATGACCACCGATTTATGTACTGTCGATGCGGCGGGTCCAAGTCCATATTAATTAAGGGGGTCGACATTGTACATGCAGCTCGTGCGTCACTTTTCCCTCTAAAAGGAGGCATAGGGTAAGGGCCCCCTGCCAGCCCTCCCGCGAGCCCAACCCCCTTTGGATGGCCCTTTAAATGGTGGGAAAAAAAATCGGATTGCATCCATTGCCATAGCTATAATACTAGTGTCTAGTTGTGTTACAATTGAATCCTCGCTAAACCATATCTATTTTTTTACGCATCCAAGATAACCCCTGCCTTTCCTTGTCGATTTGCATCCCGAACCAACCACACCCGTGATGCAGCCTGAACCCAAGCAGCATGATTCTGTACTCTGCACCTTCATGCAGATCGATGCATATGCACTCCGTGAATGGCTCACAGGAGTAAAGTTTCGCGAGGACCTCGAGCTGAAACAGCCACTAGGAACATTGTTTTCTTAGACACTAGACGTTGAAAAGCAAGAGTATGGGTAAACCCGTGCAGAAATTGTGCGCTCATTGGTGATAACCCCTCGAGTGCTGTCAAACCACACGCGCAGCCGTTTCAAACTAATTAATGCGGCTTATTTAATGACAACTGCTGAGTATAGTTGTCGTTTGCTACGGGCAGGGACCTGCCATGGGGCTTATATTGATTAAAATACCCTATAAATAAGCCGATTATTTTCATATCTATCTAGTGTTAAACTCTAACTCAAGTTGTCAGCACAAGAAAACGGTGGAGACGCGAATGCACATATGCATTGCCCATTGTCCATTGTCCCCACAAGCAAAGCATATACGCACAGTTGGCTATTAAAATTTCTGGCCCCACAAATAAGCACGGTTCACAATCGGACAATCTTCAGCACAGTATTAATTACTCGCGGAAAGCACCGTCTGAGACTGGAGATGCAGAAACACAGCTTAAGTTCATGCGCGTCTCAGATTGGACAAGGCAGCCCTTTTTTTGCCCCATGACTCCTGCAATGTTGTGGCAAAGGAGGCGGGCGCTGCAAGGCCTTTTGTAGACTCCTTCACAGCGTAAGCAAAGGAGAAAGAAAGGGGGAACGGGGTCTAAGCTACACAAGGCTGGGCTATGCACGGTCGAATCAAGGGAAACTTTTACAGCCGCTGCAGAAGTTCTGTAAGCCAGTAACCTATGGATTTGCTATCGGGCAATCAACTCACCTGATCGTTGCTCATGGTGTACATAGGGTTTGGACCGAAAATAATTGAAATAATAAATAAAAACGATGTTGTTTGTTAGTCACAAGCGAATAATTTCTCAACTGGTACGCGCGTTGGCGCACATGCACGATTGTCACAGGTTTAGCGAGTGGAGGCAAACCTGGGGCAGAATAATGCACACAGAACCAGCCACGGTCTATGAGTCGCACGAGCTCCAATTGAGGTGATGAATATAGTTTTATAAAAAAATAAAGCTAAAGAGCTGAAAGCGAAAGTGCAAAAGGTGAAAGGAAAATAAAAACGCCCTATAAAGAAAACTAATCAAGTTATTTATTCGTCACCATGTACCTAACCGCAGATCAAAGTCACTCCAGGAAAAAAGCACATTGTGCATGACGACAGCGTCTGAGCGCTGCCAGAGTAGCACTTTATTTGAGACAGTTTGAAACGTTGGTCAAACATAAATAATAACCGACGCGCTCGTGAATGCGTGCACCTAGCGCGACGCAATCCAAGCATCACTGCCCAATCATGAAACGCAGTCGTTGCAACGACGATTAAAAATAGAAAAATAGCAAGTAGTGTACAAGAGTTTAGGCCAGCCAACAGAAAGGCTAAAACGACAAAAAAAAGAGAAGAAAAAGCGGGGGAGCAAGCCTAATTCTCAGCGCTGCTGTAAATAAATGTGGCGGCAATTACTACCGCCGCACCGAGTACAAAGTTGAGGTGAATGCTTGTACCAAATATGTAAACAGAGGCGACAGCTGAAACGATAATCGAGACCGAAGTAGCAAAGTTCTTTGCGATATTGTCGGCATATTTGACGACAAGTGCGACAACAATACCGCCAAACGCCTGGAGGAAAATGACGAGCCAAACAACCCAATTGTAGCCGTAAAAGAATCCCTTGGAGTACACATCAGCACCATCTTTAATTAATACGCCAAAAAGAAGCGCTGGGAATAGGGAAAAAAATGACAACTGTACATTGCGGACCCAGACCGATACTTTGCGGGAGCCTTTGAGAACTTTCTCAAAGTAGATACCGGCCAGTCCACTAAGGAGACAAGCAATAGTAACTGCGACAAGACCAGTCATTGATTGGCGCGTATCAGCAATATTCGTACTAACGGCCGAGGATGCTTTACCAGTCCAAATATCACTGGGCAGTTGCACCAGAGCAACGCCAGCAGTCAGGAGGAAAAGGGCGCCCCACTGGATGCTTTTGAGGCGTTTGTGAAGGATAACAACGGCAAAAAAAGCAGTTGTAAGGATTTTGAGCTGATAAGTTACCTGGAAAGTTGCTGCTTCAAGGTTGCTGGCGGCGACGTATTGCATTGTGTTTTGCATTGTATACAAGGCGGCAGGGACCGCCATCTTCCAGCAATCATCGCTAAATGTCTCTTTAATCGTTGGTTTAAGTCCTACTTCATAGCAACTGGCGGCAAAGCTGATTGCCAGCTTGATAATTTCGTTCAACAGGACAGCCGTCGAAGTAAAATACCGTTCAGACACGTCCATGACTCGCGAGTAGCGCATCGTGAGAATGAGCATTGAGTTTTGCACAACAAGCGTCAAAAGAGCCATCTGTTTAGCGCCCAACGGCTTTGCATCGACTTTGTCACTCATGGTAGTTGACAAAGTGGCGGACTTGATGCTGAAGAAATAGATAATCCGGCATCATGCAACTGTAGCTACACGCTGCAGATGCAGCAGTTGTTTTAGCCGCCTGGTCATTGAAAAATTCAGCTTTTGGCTCGGGTAGTCGTTATTTTATTCGCGTATTATTATAAATGAATACATACACCCTCCTAGCAGTTGTTAGATGGCGAATAAATGGCAATCTAAATTTAGAGCTCACGCGCACGTGATGAATAAACCATAAGAATGCAGTGGCAAGCGGTGGGCTGAGCAAACAAGGCCCCCGATCGTGCTCATCAAGGGCTTGTGGTGGCCTATGGTTGTAGGAAAAGTCAGGCTATGACGTCTCAGGAGTTACATTCATCACATCTGCAGCCAGTGATTCCTTGCATGCCAAGAACCGTGGAAATTTTGAGGCGTATTCCATTACCGTCATGCCCATAGTTTATTGGCCAAAAAAAGATGTTCAAAGGGCTTTAACGCTCGCTATTTACTCTATAGCTCCAACTGTGGGGGGATGGTGCTCTTCGCGACAACAAGTGAGACCTAGTAAAACTCCTGTCAGAGGTATCTCGCTCGATCCAGCTATTGTCTCTGCATACGGTCATCTCCACAAACTCGGTTTTTACGGCTCGTCCCCAGATAATTAGTACTTAAACAACAAATGTTATATTTAAAAAATCCCAAATAAAAGTCAATTGGGGATAACACCCCTAGAATACAATATGCGATTTTTGGGGGGCTCATGTATCGCCGCAACGGTCATGGGTTTTTCCCGCTATGGACTCGCTTTGGATTAATTTTTAGACTGGCCAAGCGAGTATAGGCCATTAAATGCAACTATTAAAGGCGCATTGAAGCTGCTCTCCGTTGCCGATCGCATGCATCTGCATCGCTTAAAAGAAAAGCGACTATCTACCCCTGCCGATAGTCATCGAGTCCGTGGCGCTTGTGGCGCGTCCGCCTGGGTGTCCCAATACTGACATGCGTTAGGATCTGCACGGTAACAAGATGCATATCGTCCTGCTGGTAGTTGGGGAAAAAATACAACAGTGGTGAAGCAGGTAAAAAAAAGGGCTTTTGGTGACATTCGATCTTGCGGGCTCGTAAAATCGCGTCGAATTTCTTCATCCGACGCGTCGACGCGAAGAAACTGCTATCATGCACGTCTTCCAACCATGTTTCTCGGGCGACAAATCCCCATTGGGCTAGCTGCCGCAACGGTTCTGACGTCACGGTTCCCAAAATGGCGGTGCAGCGATACAGGCCTTGACCACACAATAGGACTACATGGCAAACTACATGGCCAAGTCCAGATCCCAAGCCATCATCATGCGCACTCTTTTTATTCTAGGACCTATTAGTGGATGAAATAGCTAATTGCTTCTATGAGTTGTACCCAAATATTTGAAGACATGCTTGCAAGCTGAGACAACCCTAATGTTAAAGGTCAATGCGTCAGTATTTACCTTCACATACTTCGAGCCATGCTGCTCTAGATTTATAGTAAAACCGTCCTTATCTATCGTTAACTAGTACGCATAAGCCTACGTGCACACAATACCGATTAACAGTGCCAAATAAAAGCAACAATAAGAACGCACCTCAATCTTTAATAGCAACTGCTTCAATTTTATAGCCACAACCTACGGCTAGGTACATATGTGAGCGATGCGAATCCATGATCACGCACAGGACTTGCGCTCCTTGAACTCATAATTGCTATCCTGGTTGAGAAACCGCTTTAATGGAATGTGCCCGGTAGATAGGTGAACAGGACCACCTGATCAACCCGATAAGTGCAAGCAGGGCATATGGATAAAATACTGCAAAGGCCTGCCAAGGTGGTCGGGTTCATTTACGGTCCTTTTCAGTAAATAGATAGGTGAACAGGACCACCTGATCAACCCGATAAGTGCAAGCAGGGCATATGGATAAAATACTGCAAAGGCCTGCCAAGGTGGTCGGGTTCATTTACGGTCCTTTTCAGTAAAGGAAAGGCAAAAAAAATCTGCAGTACCTTCCGTTCTCGCATCGTCTCCGACTGCAATACTGAATAAGGCGGTATTAGGCTTAAATATGGCTGATCAGACGGGAAGCCTTGCATTCCTGATCCGATGACCGCAGACAAGAGCTTTTCAGTCTTGTCATATCGTAGCTGCGATAGGACAATTTTAAAATTGGACCTGCTGCGATTGTAAAGTTTTCCTCTTGATTATCGTAATGCCTTGAGCCATTTTCTCTTGTTAGTTACGCGTGAAAACTTTTCCTTGATCATTTATTGCCCTAGAGACCGTACATGATTCTGCATGATATCTCGTTTATGTGCATGCTATGCATAAGCCATTCCGCATCTATGCTTTTAGGCACTACACCACTTCAGGGCGCTAAAAAAGAAAAGCGTACGAAAGGGGGTTTTCTTACAAGTCCATGTAGAAATCAGATATTCCTGTTTCCCTGTTTTGAGCAGGGCAAGTTTTCGTCCGCAACCGCCAAACCACAGGCATTTGATGCTATTACGAATTGTGAGACTTTCTGCTGGGGGGAGCATGTGCGATCAGCTATGGAAATAGCTCGTTAGTATAAGCTTTAAAATTTATAGTTTAGTCAGTTATATGGCTTCCCCCATCTGGACATGGCAAGAATTATAATCCTTTACCCTGAAAAGGGTTTATTTCTAAGTTACATGCACATAGTTAGCAAAAGAGGTACGGCCAAGGTATTTTCACTACAAAGTCAATAACTTATCTGCGTGCAGTTGGCCCACTAACTTGCGACCCCAGTCAAGTGTGGGGGAGGGGCCATGCGTATAGAGCCAAGCACACCCACCTACGTCCTACCCACTAGTAGATAAAATATCCACCAAAATATAAACTATATAACTCTATGGTTATCCCTCCGATTGTGCTAGATCTCATCTCTAATAGCTCGCAAGCAATTTACCAAATCAATGTCTCAGAAAGTGACCTGGCACACTGTGGCACAAAAAATATTATCCGTATAGCAATGAGCTAATACAAAGTTGAAACTATGTCTGCCAAATGGCCATATCGAGACTGGATAGTTGAATTTACTGGTTTCAATACTCCGGAAGACTATGAAGATACATTCTTGACCCGGCATTCTGGCTCTGCGCATTTCGACTGGTTGCTGGATACAAATAATGAAAAAGAAGCGATTCAAGAAATCACTGCCGACACATCGTTCAGGGGCTACTGGTATAAATGGTATGCGAAACCGTCTTGGCAGCGGAGTACACCTGGGCTCGATGAGCTGGCTCAGAGGATCCTGGCTAGGGTCCGGGGTGTGAGATGATCGGCTCCTTTGTTGAGGTCTTTATTTCTTTTCCCTTTTACTACAGAATTAAATCAAGCGTCTATACACTAACTTCTTTCATCGCTTTTGCCATATTTTCAAGTGTAACTTCAAAGTACTTTTGCTTCTTGTCGAGTCCATTCAGCTGTTCTTGGACTTGTTCTTCCCGTTTCTCGACAACCGCATTATAGTCATCAACAGTTGTTAGTACAAACATACGGCCCACTGCTTGCCAAACCGGGTCTGTGTCCTTGGCGGAGGCCTTGATCTGAGTCTTTGTGAGGTTTGCCAGTTGTACACTGCGGCCAAGAGTGGAGATCTGGGCTCTCACTGCTTGGAGTTCTGACTGAGTCTGGGCGTGTCTTTGTTGTAATTCCTCCGACATACTGCGTTTTTAAATTTCTATTCGTGCCTTGAACCTTCGGGACGTTGCAAGTTTTCAGCCACGTCCTCCGCCACCCGCCGATTCTTTTCAGTCATGCTTGCCCGTACTCTCCAGCCGCTAATTCGGTCTGGAGCCGCTAGTTTAAGGTGTTTAAACTCGACATCCTCTTCTTCTACTTCTACTCTCGAGCTTTTAGATAATTTCTGGGACAAGATCAACGTCACGAAATCGGGCGATTGGCATACGATTGAAATGGGCGACAAGGCATTAAAGTCTCCTAATGGAACCGCCATTAAAGTGCCTGCTACTAAGGAGTCACTTGCTAATTTGATTGCTCACGAATGGAGTATCATGTCGACCCTTAAACTCAAGAACTTCCATATCCCATTGACATCACTGACGGCCCGGGCACTTGATATCACTCCTCAAGAGCGTAAACAAGTTGGAGAGCGTCTTTTACCTTATCTTGATACCGACAGTCTGCTCGTAATTGCCCCGGAATCAGATTGCGACGGCAAGCTCCGTGCGGATCAACTGCAGAAATTCCCCCCCGTGGTTGAAGATGCTTGTAAAGTCTGGGGAATTGATAGCCTCAAATACCTTGACCAAGAAAAGACCCTATTTGGCAACCATCAGACTCCAGAGACAAAAGAGGCCGTGCTCAAGTGGTTAGATACCCTTGACAACTGGCAGTTTGCTTCGTTTGAGAGAGCCACCACTAGTTCTCGTTCGTTTATTATTGGCATGAACGCTGCCTTATGCCGTCGCCCTGTCGAGGAACTCGCTTCACTGGCTACCCTTGATGTCAAGCACCAGACAGATATCTGGGGTGAAGTTGAAGATACTCATGATGTTGACAAGGTAGATATTCGTCGTCTGCTGGGCGCTGCATACATCAACGCCATTTGAATAATAGTTCATAAAAAAGGTTGTACATAGAAACTCGAAATGTTGATATTCTTTGATATTTGGTGGTTATTTTTAGAAATGGTTTCATATTGTTCTACAATGATGGAAATGTAAATAGATTAAATTAAATTATTCCTCGACAATAGGGTATACGCTAGTGCGAGAGTGTTTGTTGGAAAATTGGTGTGCGAGCTTTGGAGGGGCGCACCGACGACTGCCCGTGCTAGAGGCCGAACTAGTCGAGCCACTGCTGCTATCGCTGTCTTGGAGTTTACGAGCGGCAAAGGTAGCAGGATCTTGAGGATCAAGCTGAAGTGCTTCAATTGCATTGTAAAACTTTTTGCAGCGCTGAGTGCTACGGCAGCGAAACATATACACGTCCTCCTTAACTCTAAGTTCAACGTCATGGGCATTAGAAAGACGAACATCGCAGTTTGTGTTGTATTTAAGCTTGATAGGACGAGAAGAGCCGGGTAGAGAAACTGAAATAATGTCCTGCTCCGCGGTCACTTGAATCTCCACTGGCAACTCGTTTTGACTCACAGGCACCCAACGATTTACTGTCCACCTTGAAACCCACATAAATCCGGAGAATGTGATGTTGACTGGTTCTGTAGGAGTTGAAGGCTCGCTAAACGTAACTGAAGCACCAGGCTTCCGAATTACGAGAGGAGTGATACCATTGGAAAGAATTGGAGCACTAGAAAAGGCAGCAGGAGTCTGATACACCTTAAATTGTGCTGTTTGAGGTACCACTGCACTAGTAATACCGCTAGTAGTGGCAGTTGTTGTGCTTTCGTGTTCTTCCTTTTCATCGTACAACTGGCGCAGAATTGGTACACTGCGGTTCACCTTATTTCCGGGATCAAGTGTCTCGAGGCTAAGCTCCTGTACTTTGCTTGCTGCCTTTTCAATCGCCTCCTTCTTTGCATTAACTTCTTTCTCGAGGCGCTCTAATTCTTCGGCCTTGCGACGCAACTCAGCTTCGCGGTTCTTTTCCTCTTCAGCGTCACGTTGTTGGCGAGCAACATTAATATTCACGCCATTCATGAACTCCGACCAGGCCTTGGTGGACCCTACCGAAGTGTTTGCGGTAGAAATTGTGTTGCGAGAGTGAATACTAGCATATGACTGACTAGTGTTCAAAGAGCTGCTGATACTGTTAACCTTGAAGCTGTTGGAGGCAATGGTATCGTTATGAGAGTCAACGCACACAGCAGTAGCTTCAGGGTGATGGGCACCAGTTTCCTTGCTCTTGACATCAGGCAAAGCAAATAGCTCGCGAACAGGGGAAGGATCGTTGCGGTAGAAAATAGTACTTGCGCGGTTGTTGAGCTTTTCATGCAAATCATGTGCGCTAGAGGAAGAAGATGAGTTCAGGGAAAGCGAGCTAGGCAATTGGGAAAGCTGATCCTTTGCCTCTTGAGAGTGTACAGACTCAGCGGTACTCAGAGAGCTGCTGCTACCACTTGATCCAGAAGATGAGACTCCAACAGTAGGGGGAGCAGGGGGGGCAATCTTAGGCTCATCGTTATCTGTGGTGGGGATTGAAGGAGCGGCCCGCTCAGGAACAAACGAAGGAGGATGGGGCACACTAGGAACAACTGTCGCCACCGTACTGCTTGAACCGTTACCATTACCAAAGGCGGGAGAAATGGGATTGGGAGACTTTGGCTTCTTCTTGAAGAACTTTGCAATTGCCTTGACCTTGGAGCTCTTGGGTGCTTCCTCATTAAACCAGATAGTGGGTTGCGGCTGGGCAGTAGACGTGACAGAAACAAGCGAGCTCTGTGACTGTTTAGCAAGATCTTGCTCGTCGCTATATGAGCGAGAAATATCAGGAGTACCTACCTTGGGCGAGTACATAGATACGGCAGCACGAGGGCGTACTGGGGCATTAACGCGAGGAACTGCTGGAGCAAAAGCAGGGGTTGAAGCAGCAAAGTCGGGGTTACCAATACGAGCAGGCTGCTTCTGGACGGGTGCAATAGCAATATTCACGGAGGAACTCTGAGGAACAGGCGATTGGGGAACGGTACTCAAATCATTAGCGGTAACCTTAGGTACGTTCTCGTCGACACCGAAATTAATACGCTTGGGCATACTGACGCGCACAACTGTAGCCTTTTGAGCCTCTTGAACCACGCCTTCTCCACCAAAGACGGGAGCAGGAATTGAAGGAGGATGAGGCGCGCTAGGCTCTGATGGAGTGTTTGTACGCAGGCTCTCTGTCTTAGCGAGGCAAGTAGCACTACGATTAACACTGCTTGCATCGGAAAGCATGATTGAAGTCAGCGAACTGATAGAATCTGTAGTGTGGGTAGTGAGAGGAGTGCCATTATATCCTCGCTCCTTTTGGTCTTTTTGTTCACGAGCAGAAATGCGCAAAGAAATACGACGACGCAAAGCCTCGGCTTCGTCAAGAGTACGAGGGCTACTTGCCGAAGAAGGGGAAGAATTAGAAAATTCCGAGGTTGCAGAAAAGAATGAACAAGGAGATCCAGTACCGCGACTTCTAATGCTGGTACCACGAGCAAAGGGAGCAGTTGGAGCGGGCAAAGGAAGCGAAGTGTTTGATTTAGCAGTTGCCTGCGGGATGTTTGTGGTTACTGTGAAGGGGGCCCTTGGAACTGGTTGAGTAGGGGGGGCAGGAGAAGACCGTTGGACATCTTCATCCATTCTAGGGGTATCTTCCTCCTCTTCAATACCTTTGAGGATCTTGGCCAGATCTTCGCTAAAATCCATTGGCATACCAACACTAATTCGTTTCAAGGCATTAAGTGATTCGCTCTTGGTAATAATTGAATGGCGGCCAGTATCGAAAGATTCGTCAAAGTTCTCAAACTCGTCTCCAAACTTTTCCTCGCGATTGCGTTTATCATAACTAAATGGGCTGGTTTCTTCCTCGCCTTGCACGAGGTCATCTTGTTCAATCTCAGCCTTACCGAATGCAATACCAAGGCCGGTAACCTCAACGGGGGCGCTGGGAGCTTGTGCACGAGAGAAAAATTCTTGCAGAAGTGGCGTCCAATGGTCGATAACATAAGGAGCAGCATTCAAAGTAATAGAACGATCTGCTTGGCTCAACACAATCGAATCAGAGATTTTGAGATCGAGCTCCTGGCCACGAAAAGGAGGAAACAAAAGAGATCTAGGGCCCTGTTCACGAACGGCACAAATAGCGATTGACTTAGACCCATGAGATTGAATTAGTAGCAGCTCAGCAATAAACTCAGGGGCTTCACCAATAGTGGCATCGAACAACGCCCGTTCCATCACGTCAACGGGGTTAAAAGCAGCACTTACACCGTGACCAGTAGAGAAACTCCGCACAGAGTTGAACTCGAAATCGTTGGAGGATTCTTGTGAACTCTGGAGGGTTAACATCCGACGCGACGCGGCCAAAAGAGCACTGATTGCGCTAACTCCGCATCCCTTTGAAGTAAATTTTTCAAGCTCTTGCAACAGTTCTTTAATCTCCTCGAGAAACGCAAATGGGGCCTTGAGTAAAGAGCTTAAACTCTCTGGTCTTGTGCAATTTGTGTAGGCTTCAATATAAAGAATAAAGGGGCCGACCAACCGCTCGCACCACCGAGCGACTTTATCAACGTCTGCGGGGAGCTTAGAATTGTGAGCGAGAATGTTATTGATCGAATCCACCACGAGCTTATTGTCCCGCATAGCTCGGCGTAGCAGATTAAGGTCCTTTGAGAGCTGGCGAACTCTCGCGGCTAGAGCATCCAATGGAGCAGGAGCATTTCTAAACCGCTTTTCACTGCGGATTTGCTTCACTGCAGACCAAAAGTTTGACATGAGCAGTTTGTGAGATGTGTCAGTGAGTAGCAATCGGATTATACCTGATCTTTTAAACCGACGCGTCGCGACCGTGAAATTATGCAAGCCCTTACCCAGATTTATGCATATGCAAAGACGGTGCATATGCAGACTAGGGTAGCCACACGGTCATGTGGAGGGAGTTTAGGCAACTAACGGGTGACGGCAATGTTACGGCCAATGTTAATGGGTTATTTCACGCGTCTTATGCCTATATTATTTTTGCTGGTTCCTCTAAATCTGCTTAAAGCTACTCAACCAGATGTCCAACCCCACCCCGAAGTCCTGATCGCCTTGCGTTTTGGCTAACCAGGAGATGGATTAAAGTCGATCGCCTGCTGCTCTCCGCCGTTTATCTGAAATTAAAATATATGCCGATCAGTACATTTTGAAAAAATAAATGCCTTGTATAATTGCTATAAATCCATAGTGCTTCCAGTTATAATGGCCGCAACTCAAACATACTGAAACGAGCAGAAAGCAAGCACTCTCCCACGGCGTGCCAGGGGTGGTAGTGGTACTGGGTTCGAGAATCATACTATGCACGGAATACTATTTTGTCTGCACTCATAAATTACAGGCACTAAGTACTCGGCGATGATATTCTCGACTAAATGGGCCATTGAAAGCCCCATTCAAACTATGAAATATCAAATATCTGGATCCATCTCCTGCATATTACGCAGACACTCAAGTGTCAAATGCAAAGGAGTGTTCCCAATTTGGGGACGCCGCTGACTAAAATCAAGGGGCTACAAATGAGTGCCGTACAGCGGTTAAAGGCGGGCCCTTAATTTGGCGGGTTTATGCAGGGATTGTCACCTAATTAATAGGTTAACAATGGTGGTCCCATCAACTTGCACCATTCTAGCCGTTCAAAATGATCCCTGAGTGGTTTCAAATGTGTCAAGGGATGAGACTCTCCCCTTGACGGCCCTTGCAGGTCTTTGGATATACTACTGCAAGGGCGCTTCGACGGCGCTGTTTCACAATTATTAAAACAAGGTGAATTACTCGAATCGATCTTTTTTCTCTTTTTTTTTTAGTTTGGTGTGTTTGGTTCAACGTCGGCCGCACACTACCATGTTGAATGCCCCATCTTAGACAGTAGCTGTCGAGCGTTGCAGATGTTGGTTGGCATTTTTGCCGTGTTAACCTAGGTATTGTATGTATTATAAAGCAATTGGTGAGCTGATTGGTCTAATAGCGGTCACGGCTTTTGTCACAGCATCGTGCGTACGCCGCGTCCGCGTGCAGCACACTCTTAATCTGTAAATGCTCGAGTCTCGTAGCATAAGGTCTCAGCTCTCCAACTGTTTTCTCGCCCCCCTCCCCTTGGACTAAATGCTATTACAACACTAATTAGCGGGAATACAGCCGCAACTAGATACTGTTTGGGGGCGGTGCATTGTTTCGTCGCTAGGTGGCCGCCCATACTAGTTTTCAGCCAATCTTCATTTAGTCTATGATGGCGGCGAGGAATACATTACAGTTTCATTGGTTTACCCATCGGACTCTAAACTATTCTAAACTATCTACTTTTTCTCGTTACAATATCCAACTAGGACCCCGCTAGCAGTGTGACCAAACTGTATACCTATATGCAAGGTGTCTTCCCAATTGGGAGTGCTGACGAAGCCAACAAGGGGAAGGTCTATCAGTACATTGATAGTAGTAAAAAGGTTGAGACAGAAGTGAAGGGAAAAATGACAAAAGCAGTCAATGCTCGGAAACCAAGCACAAGGGGGGAAAAAATGGCTCAAACCAAGTTAAATGTTAGTAATTACTTTAAATAGCTGGTATATATCCATCGCCCTGTTATTGAAACAAACTCGAGGCCTTGTGCGGTGGACCATAATCAAGACCCTGCAACAACCCCTCCCTTCTTGCAAATGCGTGAAATCGTGTCCCTCCAATGCGGTCAAGCAGGTAACCAAGTAGCAACCGCATTTTGGGAAACAATTATTGAAGAACATGGACTTGATTCGGAAGGTCATTTAAAGTCTCAGGATCCTATCCACAAGGATCGAATTGGGGTGTTTTTCTCGGAAGCAAATCATAACAAGTACGTCCCCCGCGCCGTTGCGGTTGATTTAGAACCAGCAACTATTGATAATATTCGCAGTTCTACCCTTGGTAATATCTATCGCCCTGATAACATGGTTTCGGGCCAAAGTGGCGCTGGTAATAACTGGGCCAAAGGTTACTACACTGAAGGTGCTGAACTGATGGACACCGTGCTCGATATGGTCCGTAGAGAAGTCGAAGGCTGTGACTCGCTCCAGGGATTCCAAATTACCCATTCTCTCGGTGGTGGTACTGGCTCTGGTATGGGTACTCTGTTGCTTAACCGTATCAAGGATGAGTATAGCGACCGTATTGTTAGTACATACTCGGTGCTTCCAAGCCCTACTGTTTCTGAAACAGTTACTGAACCTTATAATGCGGTTTTGGCAATGAACCAGTTGGTCGATTTCAGCGATGCTACTTACTGTCTCGACAATGAAGCGTTACACTCAATCTGTACAAAGCAATTGGGCCTTACCCAGCCTACTCATCACGATTTGAATAACCTTATTGCTCAGGTTATGTCTGGTGTAACCACCTGCTTGCGATACCCAGGCCAATTGAATGGAGACTTGAGAAAGTTGGCAGTCAATCTTGTCCCATTTACGCGTCTTCATTTCTTTACTACTTCATTGGCCCCCTTGTTTGGTAAAGATACTCGCTCTTTCCACAACCAAAGTGTCCAAGAGTTGTCACAACAGTTGTTTAATCCTAACAATATCATGGCCGGCTGCAACCCTGCTCAGGGTCGTTACCTCACCACTTCGTCCATCTTTAGAGGCCCTGTTTCAATTAAAGAAGTTGAAGACTGTAACAGAGCCCTTTATGAGCGTAACCTCGACATGTTTGTTGAGTGGATTCCAAACAACTTTCAAACTTCAGTTTGTCGCGTTTCTCCTCGCCATACTACCACTAGTGCCACTTGTATTGCAAACACCACTGCTGTTCAGCAATTATTTACGCGCACTACTACCCAATTCAACCAAATGTTCCGTCGCAGAGCGTTCTTGCACTGGTTCACCAACGAAGGTATGGATGAGAGCGAGTTTACCGAGGCTTATTCCAATTTGGAAGACTTGGTCTTGGAATACGAGCAATATTATAATGCCACTGCAGATGATGAAGAGTTTTTAGAGGAAGAGATGTATGAAGAGTAGTGTGCTATGAAGTCCATATATGCCCCGGGGTTTATAGTAATGAACAAACAATATAAAAAAATAAGATAAGTAGAAACTACAGCAAATATAAAAGAAAATATGTTTAGGCTTTAATGATCTCGCACAGCAGGTCGCCGCCATCCACGCTCTCGCCGCCTCTCACTTCCATCCGGCCAACTTTACCAGAGACGGGAGCAGAAACAACCATCTCCATCTTCATGGCACTCAAAACGAAAAGAGGGTCTCCCTTTTTAACTTCTTGGCCATCCTTGACACGGCATTCAACAACGACGCCTGCCATGGGAGCACCAATGTCACCAGTGTTGGACGGGTCAGCCTTGAGGCGAGTGACGGTCTCTACGGCAGACTTGCGATCCTCAATAGTGACCTTGCGCATCTCACCATTAAGCTCAAAATAAACCTCGCGAGTACCAGTTTGCTGGCTTAATTCACTAACAGCAAGGACCTTGATAACAAGCACCTTACCCTTGGAGATCTCAACGTGGTAGCTCTTGCCAATCTCGGGGATACTGAGGAACAGATCGGTGGGCACAACACTAAGGTCACCATAGAGCTCTTTAGTGCTCTGGAAGGTCTCAAAGACCTTGGGGAACATGTTGTAACTGGCAACATCACAATCAGTGATTTGAGGGCCATACTTCTCCTTGAGGGTCTTTTTAACAGCATCTAAATCAATAGGC
The DNA here is from genome assembly GCA_030582415.1 of Wickerhamiella vanderwaltii. NCBI lineage: Eukaryota > Fungi > Ascomycota > Dipodascomycetes > Dipodascales > Trichomonascaceae > Wickerhamiella > Wickerhamiella vanderwaltii. The sequence continues at coordinate 14,801 of JAKTWR010000087.1, read as the reverse complement.
TTCAATAAGGCACCAGGACGCTTCTCGAATTTCTCACGCTTACCCTTGAGAACATTAGTCCGAAGGGGCTCTGGGAATCCACCATAAGGTGTTCCCATAAGACCTTGGAAAAAGTCAAGAACAGAGTCGGGGAAGTCGAGCTCTCCCGCGCGCTCGTTAATGTCCTGAACAGAAACCTTCTTGGAGACCATAAACTGAGCCAAGTCACCGACTACCTTAGAAGTAGGGGTAACCTTGACAATATCTCCAAGCAACATATTGGCTTGTTCATAAGCTTTTTTGGTTTCTTCCCATTGGGCGCCGAGACCAACTTGCTGGGCCTGGAACAACAAGTTAGTGAGCTGTCCACCAGGGATCTCGTGCTCATAAACTTCAGGATCAGGACCCTTGAGCTCAGCATCGAAGGGGCTATACAGCATGCGCATTTGCATCCAGTAGTTATCAATGTTACGAACCCAGGTTCTGTTAAGACCGTGTTCGACCTCGCCATCGATGGAAGCAAGGAAGGCACTAATAGAAGGCTGGGAAGTGAGGCCAGACATGGAGTTGGAAGCGCAGTCAACAGCGTCAGCACCGGCACGAGCACAAGCAACCATAGAAGAAACACCAGTACCAGCGGAATCGTGGGTGTGTACATGGATGGGCAAGTCAGGGAATTTAGCACGGATGGCACCAATGAGCTTGGTAGCAGCAGGAGGACGCAACGTACCAGCCATGTCTTTAATACCGAGGATGTGAATACCAAGCTTGACAATCTCACCAACAAAGTTAACATAATAGTCAAGGTTGTACTTCTTTCCGGGTTGAAGCATATCACCAGAGTAGCAAACGGTACCTTCAACTACACCACCAGCCTTGTGGACAGCATCGATACCAACCTTAAGCTGTTCAATATCGTTGAGAGCGTCGAAAACACGGAAAATGTCGACACCATTATCCTTTGCCTGCTTGCAAAAGTGGTCAATGGCATTGTCAGGAAGAGAGCTATAAGCAAGGCCATTGGCGCCGCGAAGCAACATTTGGAAAGGAATGTTGGGTACGGCCTTACGGAGCTGGCGAAGACGTGCCCAAGGATCCTCGTGAAGGAAACGCATAGCAACATCAAAAGTAGCACCACCCCAGCATTCAAGTGCGAAGGCACCTTGCAGTGCATATGAAGTAGTAGGAGCAATAGCCAATAGATCATAGGTACGCACACGAGTGGCCAAAAGAGACTGGTGAGCATCACGCCAAGTAGTATCCATAACAAGGGTTCCTTTGTGAGCACGAACTGCCTTTGCAAATGCTTCAGGTCCTTGCTCTACAATGACATTACGCCACCCTTCGCTGCAGGGCTCAGTGATTTTACCCATGCCGTCGAGAGAAGGAATTTGCACTGCACCCTTGAGCGAGGGAACGCCACGCATACCGGCGATTTGGGGTCCGTTCACAGCAACATCTGCAAGGTATTGAAGGATACGGTGCGCGCGGTTCTGGAAAGGGAACAATTGGAACAATGAAGGGGTATCATCAATGAAAGTAGTCCAACATCCAGCATTGATAAAAGTCTCGTTTGTCAATAGAGATAATAAGAAAGGGATGTTAGTTTTGACACCACGGATACGGAACTCGATAAGGGAACGAAGCATCTTGCGGCGAGAAGTCTCAAAGTTACTACCAAGACAAGTACACTTGACGAGCAAAGAGTCGTAATAAGGAGAAATAACCGAGCCTGCAAAACCGTTGGAGCCATCGAGACGAACTCCATTACCACCAGCAGAGCGGTAAACTTCAATTCTACCAGTATCGGGGGAGAATCCCTTGGTAGGATCTTCGGTAGTAATACGGCACTGAATAGCACAGCCACGAACAGTGATACGGTCCTGGCTAAGGCCAAGATCTTCGAGAGTAGCGCCTGCAGCGATCTGAATTTGAGCAGCAACGACATCGATGCCAGTAATTTCCTCGGTAATTGTGTGCTCCACTTGAATACGAGGGTTGATTTCGATAAAGTAATGGCGATTCTGTTGATCAACAAGGAATTCGGCGGTACCAGCATTCACATAATTGGCAGTCTTGGCAAGCTTGACTGCATCGGCCAAAATAGCGTCTCGGACTGAGTGGGGGATATTGAGGGAAGGAGCAATCTCAACAACCTTCTGGTGACGACGCTGAACACTACAATCACGCTCAAACAAGTGAATAACGTTGCCATGCTGGTCAGCAAGGAGTTGAACTTCAATGTGCTTGGGCTTGTCGAGGAAACGCTCAATAAACACAGTTCCATTACCAAAGGAAGCTTTGGCTTCAGAAGACGCCCGTAAAAATGCATCCTCGATATTGTCGCCTTCGCGAACAACACGCATACCACGGCCACCACCACCAAAGGCAGCCTTGATGATGACGGGGTAGCCATGCTTTGCGACAAATTCGGACGCTTGCTCAACACGATCAATCGGTCCATCTGTACCAGGAACAGTAGGAACTTTGGCTTTATCTGCCAATTCACGGGCACTAACCTTATCACCAACGGCATCAATAACATGAGCAGGAGGACCAATCCAAATGAGTCCATTCTCAGCGACCTTACGAGCAAACTCAGAGTTTTCTGAGAGGAAGCCATAACCAGGGTGAATCATACGAACACCATGCTGCTTGGCGATTTTAATAATTTCATCGATTTGAAGGTATGCAGCGACGGGAGTAAATTGACCCAAATTGCCCAAAACGTAGGCCTCGTCGGCCTTGAGGCGGTGCATACTGAGAATGTCTTCATGAGCATAGATACCGACAGTAGTCATTGCAAGCTCATGAGCAGTACGAAACACTCGAATGGCGATTTCACCCCTGTTTGCCACGAGGATTTTGGAGTTGGGGCCCATAACATTGGAGGCATTTCGCATGTTTTCGACCGCACTCAATTCAGTAAACGGCACATCCATCTTTGACACAGTTACGAACGTGAAGAAAAAAACCGAGGAGGGGTCCGTACTGCCGTTTATGTAGGTGAATGATCCACTATCTAAATCAGGGCATGGGTTTCTGTGCATATGCATGCAGCGAATCAATGCTTGCGATGACCCTCTGCGAGACGGGCATAGCTGTAATTTCGCTAGATCTAGCTAGTTTACGTAGATCATACTATTATCTGCTTAAATGTGCCATGAATTACAATTAAAAGTCGGTGGTTACAGGGTTACAGGGGTATTCCTATGCACTTTGCCTAAGCCTGCATTGTTATCGAATTGATTGCCGGTTTATACGCATGATTCAACGTACCTGTAACATGAGCCTAAAATAGTATCCCTTTGCCGTTGTTTAGATTAGCCTATAGATTCCTCCAGCAATGACTGGAGTAGTAATTTCAGTTTACATTACATTTTGAAAGGTATAAATTGCCCAAGCTTAAACAAGATAGGCTTCTTAAAAGCAAAAGATACAATCAGCAATGTATTCAAACTTGTTCAGAGTCTAGCAATTCATCTATTAGGATCGCAAAAGCTACGACGAGGATAAAATCACGCAGATTAAATTCGAACAACAGCCCACGACCAGACGAGGTTCGGGCTATAAATTAATTATATATTGCGGAAAACCTATATTTTTCCCCCGCAAAGAACCCAATTAACCTCTAACGGTGAGTGAGTCACCGGGGTTGTTCTTTCCTCATAGGGTAGTACTTCCTCATAGGGAAGTGGAGCGTTGTTTTTTTCAGCTTGCATATTGGATCATTGGCCAATGAATCGGCATCGGTATAGGACGCAAATAAATGAGTAATTTAGTTTAAGTTATGGCTCATGTTGGAGTTCACTAGTCTTTGCCGCAAACATCATACCGTGTAACACAACACCGATAAATCAAGGCCCGTTCGTTGCCAGAGAAATGTGTCGCACAGGGTGATCTATGAGGCTACCGGACATGCATCTACTAATAAATTTTTATACTACCGGCTGCTGTTATTGTCAAGTACCTAGGCATAGTCATAAAAATGGGCTGATGCTTTGACTGGCAACAACATCCTCCCTACCCGCATGATCTCGACGAGAGGGTTGCGAGTACACTAAAGGCCATTGTACGCTCCTTGCCCAAGTTTGAGAGAAATAAGCCCAGTAATTCACAAGCTTGATGTTATTTTTTTTAAATCATATTTTTTTAAATGCGCCGGGTTCCTTTCTGCAAGTAAGCTCACTGGCTGATCTGTGCACTAAATTCCTACTTTGAGGGGCAGCCGCATGCCGAGGAATCTGAATCTTGTCTTCAACCGGGGTACTGAGTAGCTCCGGCGGCAGGTTTCGTTCCCAACCGAAGTGCAATGCGGTGAGAAACAAGCCGACAGTGTCTCCAACCGGAACAGACGCTCGCGGCCGGGGAAGAAAAAGATTGAGCGCTTACTACTTTTAACCTCAGATCGCGCTAACTAAGCTGAAATTTTCAACATGAACAGAGGAAGAGGCAGAGGAAGGGGAGGCTTTGGCGGTGGCTTTGGTGCCCCCCAAGGACCTCCCGCAGAAGTGATCGAAATGGGATCCTTCGTTAGACCTTGTGAAGGTGATATTGTTTGCAAAAGTACCAACGTCAAAGTGCCTTACTTTAATGCACCAATTTACTTGGAAAATAAAAATTTGGTCGGCAAAGTTGATGAGATCTTGGGACCTATTAATGAAGTTTTCTTCACTATTAAACCCACTGATGGTATTGTAGCTACTTCTTTCAAGGACGGCGACAAATTCTTTATTGGCACAGACAAGCTTTTGCCATTAGAGCGATTCCTCCCCAAGCCTGCCGCCCCCAAGGTGAAAAAGCCTCGCACAGGAGGTGCACCTGGTGGCCGTGGTGGCTTTGGTGGCCGTGGCGGTGCTCGCGGTGGCTTTGGCGGCCGCGGTGGTGCTCGCGGTGGTTTCGGTGCCCGTGGTGGTAGCCGTGGTGGTTTCGGTGCCCGTGGAGGCAGTCGTGGAGGCTTTGGCGGCCGCGGTGGAAGCCGTGGTGGCTTTGGTGGTAACCGCTACTAAGTGTATATTCTCTATTTTATATAATACTTATTGTAAACTTTTCCAAATGGCACCTCGAAGTTGGTCAATACCAACGTCCTTTGATGCGCTTGTAGGATATATGTGATTGACAATAGCATTCAGGCCAGAAACCTGCGACTCTATAGAAGCCAATGCATTGCTTGGATCTTTTACCATATCGCTTTTCGTCAAGACAATGTCAAAAGGAATCCCCAAGCGGGATAAAATATTTGCAACCGAAACATCATGTTCTGTCAGTCCCTTTACGGAATGAGCCAAAATAAATACTTGTCGTAATACTTGGGAGTAATTTTCCAAATACTCATGCATTATAGCGCCTTGAATATCACAAGATCTAAATCCATATCCCGGCGAGTCAACCAGTCGAAGTGAATTACCAATGGTATAAAAATTTAGGGTTCGAGTAAATCCCTTTTTATTAGATATATTTGGAGTATCTCTTGGCTTATTGTGTGTTGGCTTGGGTGATCCTCTCGGGGTCAAAAGCCTTGATAAAAGCGACGATTTTCCAACATTAGTGCTGCCGACAAACAAAACCTCGGGCAAATTGGCAAATGGCTGACGGGTCTTTAATTGACTTTCTAGCCCACATAAATCAGTCAAAGCAATTGGACCCTTGACTATAGCTTGAGTCGCTCGCTGGACAAATTTCTGCTCTACCTGCATGACAGCCACAAAGGTGTTTTGATTTGCCTCATTCTGCTGCTGCGCACTATGCGAATTAGACTCAGGGTGGTGCTATGTTTGGCAGCCCTTAGCATTGGACTTCTCTATTTAGGTTTAGCAAGAATTAGTTTCAAGTACGACAAACTTCTTCATGCTGTTGGCTTCTTTATGTTCACCACACTCATTTACTGGGTATTCGATATGCCTCGTCGCTACACAATTTATTTCTCGTTAATTACTTCGTTAATCGCTTCCGTGTCGTCAGAATACTTGCAAGCCGCACTGTCCAGCCGAGTATTCGATGCGCACGATATAGTTGCCAACCTCATAGGCAGCAGTGTTGCAGTGGGGTTGAATAGTATCCTACACATTCGAGTACTCGAAAGTAGAAGAAAGACCCGGTATGATCGCCTTCGAAAAGTAGCTGATGAGGAAAACCAGCTTGATCTTGAAGACTTTTGAAACCTTAATTTTTTGTCTTCGCCTCGGTAGGTCCCCCACCGTGTGTCCGGATAATCTTATTTAAATTAGCAATGTATATTAGCATCATGACCATATCTGGATGTTGGACCTTATGCCAGAATCTACCCTCACCACCACCTCTGTGTTTGGGTCCCCTGCTTTTGCTACGCATTGTACTTTGATTGAAGACCTAGACGCTGATGCTGCTAATATCAAGGTCTTAGATTTGGGGGTTTACGAATCTGTTATAAAATATACCTGGAAAACTGGTCGGCTTCCTCCAATACTGCGCAAGTTCACGTCGCTTCAAGTACTACATGCAGAAGCACTGGGGGTTATCGTCGTTGATGAGTGGATCGTCGAGCTTAAACATCTTAAAGAAATATATCTTTCTGGGAATGAAATCACCACTTGGCCACAACATCTTGTATTACTGCCAGAGCTTGAAGTTTTGACTATGGAGGCAACACCTTGTCTCGAACAACAGTTTCGAAAATCAAGCTCCTTTAGAGATTCGTTCTTTGTATCCAAAAGGTTCGTTGACAATGCGCATAAGCATCTTCCTAATATTATAAGGGGCCCTGAATGGGCTGCTGCTATTCAAAAGCGAGCTCTCTCAAATTTAATAGGAATCTATTGCGGAGGAATCTACTCAATGACTACCACTGCTACAAAAGCTAAAGAAGACGACTATTTAACCACAATGGGTACGTCCCGATTAGAGGCAAGAGTGACTGCTCCTCCCCCTCTTTTGATTAAGCCAGCTGCGACGACTCCTGAGAAGCACAATGATCATGATGAGAACCAGAAGGATGAGCGTATGAGAAGATCACGTTTATTAATGGGTCTTTTGCGTGGAATTGTGCATCTCAGCGGCAAGTATTGCGTTGGTGCCCAAATATCGGCTATTCCAGTCATAATAGAGAACTCGCGATATTGCCTAGGCCAAGATAGATTACAGCTGAAAAGTGTCTTGACCCGGTTCATTACAGAAGAGCACAGATTTTCCCTTTGCCTCCAGGAAACGCTTCAAATCTTTTTGTCTCCAAATATACCCAGCTCATACGCAAAGAGCCTGGCATTGATTTTTGACAGCTTTCCCGAGATTTACATTATTCACACTAGAAGTTTAATGAAAATTTTCAAGAAAACGTTGAGGCAAATTGATTGCCATAAAGACATTGGTCTAGCTAAATTGTGTAATTCCGTTCTGGATTTATTTCGAAACAACCAGTTCAGGTGCTATGAAGAGTACGCATTGGGCTATACTAACGCTCAATGGCGCCTTTGGCGTTATCTCAATCCTGAAATGCATTTTGACGATGAACTATCTGGCAATACTGGTCGAGTCGGTGAATGGCTGTATAAGGAAGCAATGGACAATCCCTATCACAGTCTTGAGCATGCCGTCAGTTACCTTGATCTACCGCTTCTGCAGTTGTCTAATTGTTGTGAGTTCTTCAAACACTTGTCTCGGGCATATTCCGCTTGCGAGCCTGTCTATGATAAATTCCACCATCTCTATGGTCATGTCAAGGAGATTATTGAAGAGTCTAGACGTTCGCTGCGAATTAATCGACTATGCCAACATTACAAAATATCCTTGAAAGATCGTCACCAATTCAGCTTATATCAATGGGACGTACTTTTAAGTATAAACTCTCGCCTTTTTCTCGAAGAAGGGCTGCACAAGTACAAAGCTAATGATGTACTGGTGACGAGAGAGAACCACCCACTGGCGATGTCGGTCGTTTCTGAAATATTTTCTCATGGAGAGCGGAGTCTTCGCATCATTTGCTGTCAAAATGAACTACGGATTTGGGATGAAACTATTGGGAAAATGGTGGGAGCACTTGGGCCCACAGACCTAGTTATTCGGGAGGAAAGTGACGGGCTAAGAGTAACGTTTCTTTCCTTGGATGAAACATGTAAGTGCACGGTACTGTCGTTTGCAAATGTTGAAATAGGCGAGCGAGGGGACCATGCGTTTGCCAATGCGTTGAGTGCCACCCAAGAACGAACTCGTAAGAGACGTCATTCTACGGCCAAATCTATTTAAGAGAAATATATATATATATATATATATATATATTTATTAGTACGATAAATCAACGGCAGTGGACAGCGCAGTAACTGCGCAGATGAGGTTCCTCACCACCACTGTAAGACCCTCGGGGGGGGAAATTTATTAGCCCTGTCTTAACGGCTCACGCGACGCGTCGTAATTGCTGGGTTATATGAGTATTCCAACGAGTGATTCGCTATTTGATGGAACCCGGCAATTTCATCAATTTACGGACCCAGTTAGCAGTAATTTCTGGGATCCTCAGGTACTGCCGTCGAGTCCTCCGCCGGTAGTAACTAGTGATGTCGATATGACCGACGAAGATACCGATGTTGATGAAGAAAAAACATTTGTAAATAGCACCACATTCCATTCGAACCGAACAAATACGCTACGAACTGTTAGCAACGCGGCGCAGGCCGTAGCCAAGCGGTCGTTTAGTGCGTTTGAGTCGGACATATCGACGTTTACTCAACGAGTAATCGATGATCCAGAGAAAATGATTGAAAAGGGGATACTAAATGTGAATTTTGAGAATTCAGGGCTGAGAGAAATCCCCGACGAGCTTTCTGATTTGCGGCACGTCGTGATCTCTGACCGACAAATTGAAATCAAAATGTTCCTCGCTAAAAACTTAATTTCACGACTACCGGCCAGTTTGTTTGATTTAACGAGAATTACCGTACTAAGCCTTCGTGATAATGATCTCGAGTCTATTCCTCCTTCAATAGCTCAATTGCAATCGCTAGTAGAATTCCACGTTGGTGGTAACCGGTTAAAATGTTTACCATGGGAGTTGAGTACTTTGCCGCTGCGTACGTTGACCTGCACTCCCAATCCTCTTGTTAGTCCTAGCACCGATGCAAATACTCGTGGATTGGCGACAAAGGAGTACAAAATAAGTGACCGGTGCCCCAAACTGCTTGAATTGGCTCTGGCAAAATGCATCGATACTTGTCCCGTAACTATGGTTCCTAATCATTTATGGCCCTATATTAACCCATCTAATCGATGTTCAATGTGCCATGAAGCCTACGTTCATGAAGCAGCAGCTATAATGCGCTGGATCGATATTTTTGGTCAATCACAAGTTCCATTTAAATCAGGGTTTTGCTCCCAGAAATGTTATATGATGTTTGAATTCCCCCATTCTTCGGACCGCTAACTTTGATTGCTTGTTTTTACGCTTTCTTTTACCTACTACTACTACTACTACTACTACTACTACTACTACTACTACTACTACTATTTATGCCTATGACTTTTTTTATATTCATATTCGATACGTTTTACTACGTTTATTATATCAATTAATGCATTATTCCTTAAATAAGAAAACTAAATAAAATCTATCTTTTGCAACTGTCTACAGTACTCAATAGCTCGAGATTCGCCCTTTTGCGCTGCTATTTGCATCCAGTGTGCAATCACGACATTACGAACGTGACTAGGCTCAATTCCCTCAAAAAGGATCGCCGGTTTGGTGAATGGCATGACTTCAAGAATGGTGTGGGGGTAGTTTAGGTAGAGTTCGGCTAGTTTGCGTTGGGCCTTGGGGCGGCCGTAGCGCGCACAAAAACTCCAGATCGACACCGCGTCGTTCACCCCCATAGTGGTCAACATACTTGTGCTTTTGACCGTCTCATTATAGCGAAGCATTCTCGTGGCTAGGTCCATGCTCTTGCCGACAACTTGGTCCAGGACCTTGAGGGCTGCCTCTGATACATCCCAGAATGGTTGTCCATCGTCGACATTTTCGAGTATCGAAGACGGTACAAAGCATGAAATTGTTTGCAAATCACAGAATAACGTGCCTGGCTCGCGACCCAATAGTTTGGTCAACTCGTGCGTCACGTCATGGCGAGATGGCGGCCCATTCTTTGACGTCCGTTCCACTTTTGCTCGAACCACCTTAATCAACGTTTGGATACCTTTAAGTTTATTCTTTGGCGTTGTTTGCATAGAGATGTGTTCGAGAACAGGTTGAATCTCCTGTCCATCACCATCAAGAAGCATGCGACCGGTCTGCTGCATGAACTCGTCCGTCTCCGACCCCTTTGACAAAAACTCACTTCCGAGATCACTGAGGATTAGACCGGTTAGTAAATCTTTATCGGGAGCCGATGAGGAGCGAATGACGCCAGAGTCGAGGCCCATGCTCCAATCCGCTTGACCTTGCTGTTGATCAACACTTTTCCATTCAAAAATATCAAGCAAAAGATTTGGGGATGATTTGCGATTGCGACTACGGCTACTGCTTGAAATATCCGGTAAAACAGACATAGACATGCGATGTGAAGAAGGGGTATGTGTCTGTGCCCTAATATCTTTCTTGTAGCAAGTAGAGGTGCTCGATAGAAAATCGCGCTCAACAACGCGGTTTAGAAGAATAAATAGCTCGCAATTGAACCGATGTAAAAGTTCCTCGCTGCGGCAAAAATTGTGCACATGCTCAGATCGTAGGAATTTCATGGTAACTTCGATTTCTCGGTCGGCAAGTTTGGGTTTGAGCAAGTAGTCTTTGGAGACAAAGAAGCTATCCATAGATGAAGTTCCACTTAACAGTGATAACCGACGGGGGCGAGCACTGAATCTCCTTGAAGAATGACTTGAACCAGAATTTGAGCGCTGAAGCAACAGTTCGCCTCGTAGCAAGCTAACAATTTCTTGCGATCGTAAATAGACAGGAGCATTTCTAACTTCTTGTTCGTACCAAATATAGAGGCGACACAGATTGAGTCGGTTGGAAATAAGTGATAGCTGGCCATTCAGCTTGAAAAACAAAGCGGTGTGAGAATCAAGGATATTGTGCAGTTCCCTTTTATGCGACGTAAGTAGTTGAGCACATTTTTCTAATTCATGCACCACAGCATTTAGTGGTTTTTCCGCCTTTGCCAGCTGTCTCAGTGCCTGCGCATTAACAAACTCACCACGGGCCTCAGCCTCACGGGTGCTTGTCGCAAGAATAGTCTCGACGCTAGCAAACTCTGGAACAATTAGCGGTGGAATATCTGTAATTTCTGGGCACCAGCTATTAGTGTCCATATCATTTACCAGGCCATCCTGCTCAATCTTAAACACTTGCCAATATTCCATAAAGATTCCTTGTTGATCCCGGACAATGCGGCTACGAGTAGTTGGTAGGTTGATGCTCAACTCTTTCATTACTGGTTCAAGATCGGCTTGGATGTTTTCAAGGCACCATTCATTGCCATCGGCAGAAGATGTCTGCGGAGAGCTTGTCTTTTTGGGCGGTAGTAATGCTCCATATAAATAAACGATATCACAAAGACTCAAAACTATTAATTGATTGTGTTCATAATAAGAATTGATATCGCCAAGCTGAAGCTTTGTACCACAGAGCGAAGCAACAAACGCGTCATTATTGTCAATGGCGGTTGCAAGAAAATTGCAGAGGGGCAGTAGCAACGTTTTCTGGGTCTGGTCAGAGATATAATTATCTTGAAGTAAACCATACGAGTGGGGGTTGGTCAAAACAGTGCGGGTAAGGTTTTTGAAATGCTTGATTACGGCGGCATGAATTTTCGGTCGTATTGAATCTGAGGAAAGTTCAGTGACTGTAGCGACAAACTGGGGTAGTTCCGGGTCAACATAATCAGTCAATATCTCAAGCAGTTCATTAGAGGTATCATTCCAGAAATCAGAGTCCTGGGGGGTAGCAGTAATTGAGATTGAAGTAGCGGTGCTTGTGCAGGTGCCGACGGTACTTGAGCTTCTAGGAGCGAGGAGCCCAGATTTTATTAGTTTTCGTAGAAATATATCGAGCTTTGTGGCCGAGTTATTAGAAAAAAAAGTAGGATGTGAATATTTTGATAGCATCGTCATAAACAGCTGATCATGGCCCTCTAGAATCAATTGCGAACTAACCGCTGCGAAATAATTGATTCTCTCTGTAGAATCACGAATCATACCATGAAACAATATTCCCAATGGACTCAACCGTTGTGCGCTCATTACTTCTTCGACAAAATCTGATCGTTGATAGCCCAAAAACATCTTCTTTTCCATGGGTCCAAGATCAAGGTATGCAGTAGCAATAAACCCAGGAGATGTGCGAACTAAAGTAAGGAATGAGTTGATGAGCTGTCTGAAATCCCATTTTATTAGCTGGTTCAATTGTGATGCAAATGGGAAAACATTGCCCATGGGGCCAACTTTTTGCAAGTGATTTGCCACATCCCGTAGCGGGTAATAATTTGCAGAGAACTGGGCTGTATCCTCCAGTTGTGCCAATGCGGGTAACACCTCCATAAAGCCAGCGTTGATTCGTTCAAACACAGAGCTCAATATGATTGCATTGATTGTTGTCGGACCATGTAGTTCGATATCTGCCTCGAGTTTTGAGCGCGTCTCGTGTAAACTATACAAATCATCATTCTTGATCACAGAAGAATGCTTTGGCTGGGGGATATCAGAAACAGACACGAGTCGGCTGCTGTGGTTTGATATATGAGCATCATTAAGGCTCGAATACGAATTTGAACGATTAAGATCCATCGCGGGTGTCGACGTTTCATCCGCCCACGCAAAAGGAATATCACGAAGGGAATGTACACTGGGAATGCGCCCTATCATGGATGTAGTGGCATCTACGGCAGCTTCAGTGGCTACAACCGTTTCGGTCATAATAAATATTCAGTTGATTAACGTTAACGATCGGTGGGTAAAGGATGGTTTGCCGTGCGACGATGTGCGGTTTTAAACTGCGGTGAAGTATAAACAATTCTTGTCAGCCGCCTTAGTAATGAATCTCGTGAATGTAAACATTAGGCGAAATATGTGGGGCATGGTTACGCGCGTAATTTTGGGACCCCCCTAGTCAGCATTTGGCGAGTGCAGAGGATATAACGGCCCGATTGATTTTTCAATCCTTGTATATTGACCCTGTTCTCACCGGTGCATTCGCCCTTTGACCTGCACGGGCTATGCATTAAGATGTTTCAGCAAGACTATCGTCTCAAGATGCAAAGGCGGACCATGCGCGTTTGACATCATACATTTGGCTCCGGGACAACCAGGAACAAGGTATACGCATGATCGCAATCAACGAACCGGAGCGGCCTATGATTTCACTCGTTTGTTGATTTCAACTGCACCCGTGTTTTTCCATTGATATTTTGATCTTCATCCCCCTGCGGGCGTTCCTGCAGAGAGGGGTTTCTGCGCCCAAAGACCTGGACTGAGGATCAAAACAAACCATCTAGTTGGACAGGGTAAGGGCGGGTTTTCCTTCGTCGTCATGACAGTGCTGCACGGGCTGCATTGCAACAAAGCCGATGATTGACGAGTATGAAAAGTGCGTCAGCTACGCATATCTGTACTGAGTCATCGGCAATACCTTGTAGCCATATCTGTCGACCTGCCCGCTAACTACGACAAAAAATCCCGGTTCTGGCGAGCTCCATCAAGGTACGGGGTTCAATTGGAAATGTACATATGCCTCATAGCTCTGACTTGCTATCACTTATTTTGTAACTGCTTTTAAACCCTTTTTATCCTCATCGCTCAGTGACCAGGGACCTGCAGAGTATATTGCATTGCATCCCTGTGACGTAGACGCCAAGGTGGGCCCAAAGCTTATCGGTTGCCGTGAAGGATTCAAGCACATACCTATATTTCACTCAAAGTTCCATATACCCCGTACTCGAGTTTGTATTGTGCTTAACCATGTCTATGTTTTTGAGCAAACGGGCTTTGCATTAATCTACCTAATGCCGCGTATTCGCGCTCAAAAAAGTGGTGGGAAACAGCTGGAAACGATTATTTATTGTCAAGTACTCTAGTTCAATAAAGGAATACAGGGATATTGCAGTTAGTAGTTTCTGTAGCCGTGCGAGCACAAGCCGCATGCATGCAAGGCCCATGCCCCGTGTAAGGCGGGGCCCTGCTGGGGAAAACAATTGTTTAGTGGGGGGCCTGGAAGGAAAATAACCGTTTTTTCCCAATTTTTTGAGTCAGTAGGGCCCTTTGGTAACTCTCTTATTCACTTGCATGGAGCTCCCTCATTCGGAAGGGCTCCCCCCCTGTCTCACCATTCCACCAATGCATCAACAAATCATCGGCTATCTGCGCCGAACAGAAGATAAAAATTGACCGGGACCTAATTAACGGCAATCACCAGTGATATCCTTCAAAATTACAGGCCAGATCTTCTCTCCTTGGGTTGCCTGCCCGAGGTGCATGTAATGCAGACAGATTATGCAAAGCTCTCCCCGCCGAGTCATTTGGAAATGCAGGGGCCGAGTGGGTAGGTGGTTATCACTACATCTGCTAGTTAATGGAGAGGTTAATATATGTTCTAGTCTTTAATTTCAGTGCTTTTATGCCACTGTGCGGGTAATTGAGTAGTCCACCCAAATAGAGAGCGGGCCGGCCGTTCATAGTACTGCGATGGCTAGGCAGTGGCAAGTGTAGGCAGAGTAAACCTGTCTAATTCAGCTAGGCTATATGAAGAAGGTCACCGATTTATACAATCTTTGCACGCTATTATCGGGCATGAAATGATTTTTGCAGTTTCAGTCAGTTTACCCTGCGCATACACAGCAGATCAACAAGTCGCTCCTACAAACGGCCAACTG